>JANSTX010032432.1:0-31218 GCA_027564355.1 Penthetria funebris | reverse complement strand
AAGAAAATTTGTATATTTTATACATAATCACGACTATACTAGCATAAAGATACGCTATTATATAGTATATACAGTTGAAGGGGATTAAAACCCTAATTTCACGCATGTAATAATAATATTGCAAAAAATTACAATCTGAAGATACTAAAAACACATATATAATAAAGAAAGTAATAATATTTGTGGTATTTTAAAGACAGTACGATAATCGTCTCAATATTGTTCAATTTTTTAACAATTGAATCAAGGATATCAATTTAATTTCAAAAAATTCAATCCTGTTCCAATAGTAATATTACTCATATAGAAACATTAATCATCTTAATATGTACACGATACGAACTGTTAGTCGATTGTTTTCAATATAAAAAATTGATACTATAAAATTTCAACCTTCAAATCAAAAATAGTTCAGTTTTCTATTGAAATGTTTAACTATTTGAATATTTCAGTATACTATAGATGTTCCGCACCAACAAAGTTTACCATGATTAGCTGTTCTTTACTGCAAAGTTGATAAAAATGACAGTAAGAACCAAATTTTTGGCTACGATCACTTACTAAAATTAAGATACAACGTAAAGATAACTATTGGCTGAACAACGTCAATATGTCTGCAAATACGATGTTGGCATTTAATGGCAAGTGTTCGAAAATTGAAAAAAAAAATGAACAAAGTATTATACAAGCCAATTCAAGACAATTCAGAATCTATGAAAATTTCAACATAAAAAAGCATACTTGGGATTCAAACAACAATAATCGAAACAGTCTAACGCCAAAATTAATGCTAATATTATTCTCGACTTGTATAATTCAACAAGGATCATATTAATGATAAGAGATTTTCTGCTATTATTATAACCATAGATTGTCGATTAAAATAAAAATATATTTCTATGGACTCTGTACTGTGTCAATCATCTTAAATGATTTATCATAATTACGAGTAAATTTATAAATATTATATGATGACGATCATATTCACATCCTTAAAATAAAAAAAAAAAAAAACAAAAAATTCATAAACCTACACACATAGTTTTGTAATTAATAAAGGGAAAATAGTGTTGTTTTATGCGTGAAAATGTAATTAAAGGATTGGCACTCCTTTATAAAATTGGGAAACAAATGACTGTTTACAAAGGAATTTTTATTTATAAAATTGTTACTCGTAATTTATTTTCTATTACATTTAATCTGCTAAATTACTCAATTATGATAAAGTTATCGGGGGTGTTTTTTTTTTTTTATTGCAATACTTTTACGTGAAACATCATATAAAATAAAATCTAAATAATATATGAACATAATTTAAAGGATAATATTGAATCTAGTCCTTATGACTGCGCTAGATTAGGTACATATTTATTATATTATTAAGATCATCAATATCGTAAAATGGATATAAACGAATACTTAATATCAATTGAATCCGGTATAATTATAAGATACTCACACTTCACAGGTACACACTTCAATAATGCATAATATATATAGGAGGGTGCATAAATCCATATAAGGCTTTTCCGACTCTATTTATTGGTAAGATGTTTTCATCTAAACGCTATACGTTTTGCATTTTAAAACTATCTATAAATTGCTCAATGAACACGACTACACTATTGAATACGTCTTTAGGGTACGTATAAACTAGTGCTATTATTTATATTTTGAATCGCTCAGTGATAATAACTGATGAGTACTTAAATGGGACGGTATTGCTATACAAATATAGTGAATAGATAGACACATCTTGCAAAGGAATTCCGATTAAAAGTTAATGAAATGCCAAAATAATGTATGTTAAAATTGGCATCAATAAAGCATCTATTGTAATTAGTAGACAAATTACGACTATTTGCGTGTATATCTGATTCTGGAAGTATTAATAATATTCGATAATATGTAACACATATGGTATCAACAAAAGAATTGGATTAAAGTGGCGGTAATGTACTATAAATCGTGACTAATTAAGTATAGAAGAAAGATAAGTTATTTTAGACAAAATTAATTCATTTTTAATGAAAAATATAGGTTAGTACTATAGAATCAAGAACGCACGGAGTTAGTGTGAACATTAGCTGTAGATTAGTATATTACATGTGTTCGTAGATTCTGTTTAAGGTAAATTACCATTTCTATTGTCAACTGAAGGAATTGCAATGTAACACATAGATTAATATTTCTGCTGTTAGTACAATGAATATGAATACCATATTCATACAGATTGTGTAATTAACATAACAAATTCATTTGAACAAGTTTAATTCAACAATTTTTTTTTTGTTGAACCCGATGTTAAACCAATGAAAATGTTCTTTGCCTGAATGAAACTTGAAAAAACACATTGACTCAATTTAAATTAATCATCAATTTATATTACTATAATCGGATCGTAAGATAATTCTAATGAAAATATTCTTTACGGCAACAAAAATATCAACGCAAAATATTAATTACAATTTCAATGTCAAAACCCCTTTATAGTAACATATGATATATAAGGTTAAGTATTATAATTAATAGATATTGATAAGTTTAATTTAGGATTATGGAGGGAAATGTTAAATGGACACACCCAGAAGCTGGAAGAAAACATCGCTAAATCAAGTATGTAGTGAATGATCGAAAGTTCAAATCACATAACAAAACACAAACATATACTAGAAGTACGTCATACAGGAATCATGGTGTCATGAGTGGAGCTGAATGGAATGCATTAATAATGTTTACTTGTTATAATCATTTTGGAGAATGTAAATCCTAATAGGTTTTACGGTTATTTTGTGTGACCACCTTGCAAAGGTTCACAGTAGATTACTTTACATTGGTCATATTATTAAGAATTAAAAAAAATAAATTTAAGTTGCTTACAAGTGGTACTATTAGAATACTTATTAACTTTGTTTAGGTACTTCAGAAATTTATGCTAAATGCACTGTTATACACTTGTAAGTTCAATTAAGCATGGCAATAATAGTGTCTGATGTCTGGCAGTTTTGCAACTATTTTGGAGGGATTTAAATTTACGTCGCATAATAAATCACCATCTACTTGTAGAGCAAAAATATTTTTGAAATATATATTTTGGAAAACTAATATTTGTTGTTTAGTTAATAAAGTCGAAAAACATATTGATTACTTCAAAGAATTTATATGTCACCTAATTAAAATCATTCATTTAAATGGAAGTGGGTACCCTTTGATGTTCAAAACACAAAATAACTTTTTATTGCTCATAAGGGATAAGGATAAAGATGGAAACGCAGCATCGTGTAAACACTTGATTTCAATATCTGAAGGCCACAAAATTCAGGGAACACATGCTCAGAAAGATAGTTTCACAGACGAGAAGGACACGACCAAAACTAAAGGTGTCTAGAAATTTAATTGAATCGACCATAAATGTAAATTCGACACAATGCGAGTGTGACAATCGAGCGAGTCGTGTATGTAGAAGAGGAAATCCAGAATATTGGACATAATACTGGCGATCCCATCAGAACAATCGCCATGAAAATATCTAAAAAAAAAAAAAAATAACTAGTGTAAACGGATTAAAAAGAAGAACTTTGGAAGACGAAGTTTGGAATAGATTTGTGTTCCAACATCTGAATTTTCTGCCCTGTGCAACAGAAGACACATGCTCTTAATAGCATTGAAATTTACCAGATTTATTTGTCTCCAGTCAGAAATTAGTTTTAGATTATTATTTAGAGAGATTATTCGAGCGAAGAGAATTCACCATAATACCCAGGATGATGTTTTTTTTTCAATGAATGAATTTGGTCAAGTATTAATTAAAACAATTATTGAAATGAACAAATTGAATCAACGAAATGAATAATTGATGAATAATTTTTATGAACATAGAACTAATAAGGATATGCATCCGATATAGTGTCTCTCGTTATATATTGATGAACTTCATCACTGAACAAATAATTCTGTAACTTTCTCGTTGTTACCAGAATATTCTGAATGTACATATTACTGTTGTATGTGAACAGGTTAGGACAAAATAATGATTATGATGATGCTGAAATAATTTTCTCAGATTTATAATTCTATTACGAAAGATTTCAAAATTTGCATACAATTGACAAGTTTTTAAAAGCAAAATAAACGAAGACTTCATTCAAAATCAGATACATATAAACATATATTAAATATAGACTACAATATGCATATATTATTATAAACGTTTTATGAACATTTCTGAAAAAGCGTAGAAAATTGATTAAAAATTTCAGCCCCAAAGCATTTTAAGGTAAACAAAAAGATATAATAAACATTCATATGAATGTTTTTTCTATATAAAGCAAAAATAAAATAAAAAGTCTCTATCGTTTGATGAAATTGAAAATTGTTTTAAAATAGGAAAATATTATATGTTTGTATAAATCAAGTAAATGATAGAATAAAGGGAATCATTCTTAAAATTTGTAGGACAAGATAATATTTAAAATACACTTTAAGCAAATAATAATATTGTTTTTTTTTTTTTATAAAATTTGCATGAAACAGAATTTTTTTTTTAGCATAACAAGTTTGCTTTTATAGTTTCACTTATCTGGTTAGGACTAATCGACTAAAAGAAGAAAAGAAAAACTAAAGACAACATTCCATATTTAGAAGAAACATTTAATATCCATCTGGCACATCACCACATCTTCTCACAATAAACAAAAACAAAATTTACGAGTAGTACATTAATTGGCCTCTGTCTTAATTGACAAACTCAAACAGAATGTTGTTTTTTTTTCTTCGCATATGTACAAGTACAACAATATCAAGGTTTTAATTAATTATTTTTTAAAAATAAACAAAATCACTGTAAATTATCATTAAAATTTACTATACACAGCACGCCTATGATTAATAGGTTTTCACACTGATGTAATTAATATTTTAAACTTTCCAAAAAGCACAAAAATTTTAATAACTTGAGGAAAACGATTTAAAATACAATGAAGCCCGGACGCCGGCTCGCGGACGACTACCAATCTTTAGGTTCGGTACGGTTTCGAAAATTCCAATGAAAATATCAAAAACAAAAGAAAAAAAATATGTTTTTTTTTTTTTAGCAACAACACAAGAAGGATGAACATAACATTATGAGAAAATTTAACTTAAATTTTATGTTACATACACACCATAAGAAAAGAGCACAGCATCGCGCGCGCAAGTATCTCTCTCGATCCATGGATTTTCTCAATTTACTGCTGTAACAGTGAATTAATAATGGCAAATATTGTTGGTTGCAAAAACAAAAAAAAAAAAAAACAAAAACTGGCAATTGATTAAGAAGAAATGATTCAAAATGTGAAGTGTTTACAAATGGAGTAGCCTTTTTTCAAGGATTCAACAATGCTAACAAATTTGCAAAGCAATTTCTAACTTACATTTTGCTTAACAAAATGATCATATTGGTTGCTAAATTGTTTCGCATTACAAATCAATCAATTGATTGTCAGCGAACCTCGATAGCAAATGGCGCACGAAAACATTCTAGCCTATACGATGCTATAACGTAAATATGATCTTGCGCAAAAAATTCGAAACATCTGATTATGCTGAGCGGCCCATTATAATAACCTTTAAGTCTAAGGGCGCAAAGGGGTGACATTATTACTATGTTCACTTGTAAAATTTCCAATTTATTGCGAAACATGTGATTGGTTGACTAAAGGTTTAAATAATTCTGTAGTGTTGTGTAATGGTATATCAAGTCAACAAGCAAGACATTAAAACCTATATTTTTGATCACGCATCTCTTGCGATCGTGTTTCCCTCGGTACCACAGTGTAGTAAATATATAGGTTGACTAATATTTTATACTATGGAACCTTATGATGGTTACTCAAATAAAGTGGTATATGTACATTATTTAGACACAACAGTTGTGTCGATCGTTCTTAAGCCTTAAGATTAGAAAAAATCCTATAATACGTAAATCACTAATTATAGGTTATGCAATGTACTTTAAAAGATACATCTTTCATACGTTCAAATGTTTATGGCACCGGTCTTGCAATATTATCGATAAAGAAGGTAAAAATATAAGAGCAGGGCGCCTAATCACCAAAAATCAATATTATTTGTCACATTGGACATTTTTTAAACAATGACTAGCAAAATTTCAAGTAGATATGGTAATTATTTTTTTGCTATAAGCAAAATGGGTGCAGCGTTTGCTAATAATCGATTTAAAACGCCTTCGTGTAACCACTTATTTGAACGTTGTTTGGACCTGTTTCACGGTAATTCGAATATACGAATAAATTTTCACACAGATTCATCACGGTGCATTAATTACTATACAAAGAAAAGAACATTCGTAGCAGTGGATAGAATTTGATGGAAGTGCACCAAAAGTGGCAAAGACGACTCACACATCGACAATTATTATGATCAAATTATACGAATTACATTACGAAATGATTTCTTCTCTATAGTATTTTCCAGATTTGACACCGAACGATTTTTTCCTCTTTCCGAACATAAAAAATATGTAGTTGGAAAGAGATTTGGATCAAATTCGGAAGTCATCGGTGCAACAATTGGAAATTTTGCAGATATCATCAAATACTATTATTTCGAAAGGATTAAAAGATTGGCATAACGTTGTGAAATTTGTATCGAGCTAAAAGGAGATGTTGAAAACTAAATTGATGACTGTTATGTTTTTACCTTCATTATCAATCCGCATGCTAAATTCAATAAAAACCGTTAACAATTGGTGTTGCTCATTAGTCTGAACGCCACAATGCTTTCGAAACACACACGGTATGAATAAACGAAACATTCGTTTAATTTGTTATAATAAATAAAATCAAAAAAATTGAAAACAAAATGTTTTAGATACTACCCAGAACGTATGTAATGAGAGAGAGAGAGTATCAATAAATCTTGTAAAATAGAAAAGGGAGTATAAATTTTCCAAACTCAATTGCGGATGAAGAACAGGTAGGCCGACAAAATCTGTAGAATTAGCCTAATAGTATAAAAAATATATATATATGTATTATATATTCATAGAAAGATGTTCGTATCTGGAATAAAAAAATTCGCATGTACCAACATAATGGGAGTCATGAGATCGATAGCATTAGCGGTTAATATATTTAAAAGATGTAGTTCACTGCCGACGGATTCAAAATAATAAAAAAAAATAGAAGCGAAAGTAGTTTTTTTTTAACCTGTCAAAATATGTGAATTAACAATTAACAGATTTGGTTAATTAAACTACGATAGGAAACATATGAATTAAGACTATGGTAGGTAACCATAAAAGTCTACTTCTATATTCATTACAGGTTACAATATTATTAATGACAATCAGAAGAATATTTAAATTCACATATGACAGACATTGATCAATCGCTCATCATTGGCAGAGGGTAACGAAGGCAACAAAAGTCTATAGTGTATCAGTCCATAGAAATGAATGGTGGTTAAATAAAATATATAGTTTGTGTATTATAAAACAAGGTAACTATGGGAATTCTTCAAAATTTCATTTATAATTATATTGAAAACATATATTAATTGACTGACTGAGACAACTAAAAAGCTGTTATCGAAAGTGTTCTTGTCTTTCGACAAATTTGAATGTAACAACATTTTTTACAATTTAACATAATTTTATGTCAATGACAGATGTATATTCGTTTGTATACATGATAATATCACGTGCCAACCAATCTAATATTGATGGAATTTTATTGGAATGTGCGAATTTTAGAATTAAATTAAGGTCAGATATAATTTGGAATTAGAAAATTATCTACAGTATACTGGATTCAATATTTGTCTGAAACTAAAAAAATCTAATTTGGAAAGTTTTTATATTTACCAACCGACCCATTCACCAATGTACAATATTCTGAAATTATTAATGTCATAAATTTTCAAAGGAATATAAACTTCTAAATTGTAACTTCTTTTAATATGTGATAAGTACAGGAACCTTTCACATATGATGTCATATATGAATATTATATTTATATGTATATAAGAGAAAATAATGTAATGTATCAAAAACAACCCCTCAATAAAATATGATAGAAAACACTATCAACACCACTATATTTTTATCATATTTTGTAAAAATACATAAAAAGGTAAAAGTATCTTTTATAGCCTCTGACATTTTCACGATATATACGCGTATCTATCTATACACTTTATTCGATTGAGACTTATGGATAAACATTAGCACACAAACTTTGTGATAAATAGTCGATATAGTAAAATGACTATTTTATATGATATATGTAATATAATTTGAACTAGAAGGTAATTTCATAAATGCAATTGGCACTATAAAAAAATGTAGATTTATTATTTTATGCCAAATAATATTTTCTTCCGCTATATAGTGATTTTATAAATATGAAAATTTGTTTTGACGTGTAACATTGTATATACAAATATTATTTGAAATGTAATAAATATACAATATTACAAAACGATGTATACATTTAGTACATATATCATAAAACGGTCAAGGAAATCTTAACAGATTGATGGAAGATATTGTTCTACAAAGCCACCAATCAACATACCTAAACAACATGTAACTTGATAATGTTGATATCTAAACAAGAATTAAACCAAGAATATTCAATATTTGAGGTTATTACGTCTACGAATTGAAGCACACTGTATCTGTGACCAACGGATTCATATAACTGTTTGAACTAAATTTGATTCATATAACTGTTTGACGTAAATGTTCATCAACCACATAAAAGCTACACATATGATTCAATCTATTTATTAACTGAATACTAATATTACTGACGTATTATGCACATGCAACATATAATAATTTTTCTGCTGAAAATGTATATATTCTGTATCGAAGATTGAATAAATTTATTTAGCCATATTTGGCCATGCTAATTATTATCGTTTACTTAAATTGTTAGCTATAAATAACGTAAACTCTCAAAAATAAACAAAATATACTATTTGATTACAATTACTGTTCAGTTTGATGAAAATAACAATGGCAAATTGTGCTTTGTTAGCAAAATTTATGGAGGAAATAATAAAAAGAAAAATAAAAACCTTTAAAAATTAACCAGCTTTGACATGGAAAAATTGGTTTTCATTTTCTATTTGGCAATATACGAAACGAAATATACGAGTATATGAAAAATTTTGTGCAGTTATATAGGAAAACGTCATAGATGTATATAAACATACCAAAGGGATGCATGTCTTATTGTAGGTTCGATTATGAGACAAATGAATCGTTGTAATGAAAAGATGAGATAAATCGCAGTTACAGAATTAAATTGATTAAATAGAATGTAATCTTCATGTGATTCTAGTTATATTGAATGATGATAGACGACTCCTTAATATTTAGAAAATTTCTCATAAAATGCTGAAACATACTTAGATTGCTAGTTATATTTCTGCCCTAATCTGACGTTTTCATTGGAAAGTTTCACATTTTTTGGCAGTACATAGAACGTTTTGAATTACCATCACTATTTTTTTCTTTACAGGGTCGTCAAACATTCATATCGGCAAAAAAATGGAATGAAATTGTGAACATTTTCGTGCTATTATACAACTTTCGACGTGGATTATCAAGACGATGAACTATATTATATATGGCGATAAGGCATCGTCTTACACCACTAGAAAGTCTTAAAATGGGCGTTCAAAATAAAAGTATAACCATATTCTTAGTTAATAATACCGCACTTCTAGCATGTAACACATATATATTTACATCTAAATGCTATTATCAGTTAGACCACAGACAGACGGGATTCCAATATATTTGATAAAGCATTCAAAATTAATGATTAATGGTGCATCAGCAAAGAAATTTATACGCAATGAAAGAATACCATTGGGCATACATACTACACATTAGGTTACAAAAAAAATAACAATTTTACCAAAACTAGTATTGGTAACTATCAAATAAGACGGATAGAGAAGGTGTTAAGTGGAAAATAAATTAAAGGCACTTTGAGAATATGATCGAGAAAATTTACTAACATAATAATTTATCATTCTAGCGCATTGAAGGAACTAAATACCGATTAGAGAATAGTACAATTGGATGCAAGAAAATAATAATAAAAAAGTAGAAAGCAAAAAGTAACAGCAAAACTATTCTTAGATATTCAAATAAAATTAAACATAACTGCAGTCACATTGGTTATGTGTACAAATAAAGTCAACAATTGTTATTAAACAAAATAATAAATACTTTTTAAATTACTCACTTGTAAAATGCCTTTTTCCATCGTTGATTAACTATATTTTAGTGTTACATCATAGCGTTCCCACATTGCTATCAAATCACCATATTGATCGCATTGATTTGTGTTGTTTCCTTCAATTCATTGAAAAATTGGAAAAAATTATATAATAAAAATTAGCTACAATAAAAACTTTATATAACATTAAATTATATTTTAAATAATTACTATGCAAATATTTCGACGTTGTAAATTTCTACGTAGGAGGTAGGACGATTTGGCGCCTTATTTTGAGATAACATAAATTGTCAAAATTTAAAACATCAAATAACCATCAATTATGTACAAATAACTTTATAATAATTTTAATTTGTTATATTTCACATATTAAATAACACTAATTAATTATATTTTAATGGTTTACTAATTGATTTATAATAAAAAATCAACAAAATAAAAAAAGATTTTTCCTAAACAACATGACTAAGCTTATAAATATGCACAAACAAAACCCCACTTTTACGACTTTGTTGTTAAAAGAAAAAATGTCGAGTCATTCAGTTTTTCATGAACCGATTGAAAAAAAAAAAACGTCGAAAACGTAGTACTGCTATGGAAAAAAATGACATTTGTTGTCATAACACTATTTCGAATGTTTTTTGTCATTAAAATTATGAATTTTCCGAAGTTTTCAACTTTAATTATTTAAGTTTATTGATATTTATGAATTCTATTTAATTAGTGAGTTATGGTGGAAATTTATAATATGAAATTTTTGTTGTGATTAAAGGTTAAAATTGAGAAAAACATAGTGGAAAAATTATACATTCAAAATGGCAGTTTGCATTTTTGTTATTCACTAAAAATGCATATCATGTAACTGAGAATAATACTAAAAATGTATTAAATATATAAATAATATTAACATTACAACAAAATCTATTCATAAATTGAATGCTGTTAATTTCTGAAGTGATTATTACTAATTGAATCCATTAATATAAATATAAATCTGTAATTTCTAATGCATGTCTCAAAATAGTCAATATACAATGTGGTTCATGGAAACTGTAACAGTATAATATAAGTTTGTTCCACAATTTTGTTACTATTTAGATCACCGAATCATATTAACTATTTATATTAGATTATGTATAATAATTTGAATATAATCGTATTATAAAAGTTTCACTTTTAAGCACACTTTTATGCATTCTTAATTGATGATAATTGAAGTTTTTGATTATGAAATCAGGTCTAACTCATGATGTTCACTACAAAATTATGTAACAAGCTTTTATTCGATCTATTATCACGTCTGTAAAACTAAACATTTCACCACCACCACGACCCCTTGTATTGTGAATGCCCTAACTTTTGTTACGTCTACGTCAGGTTCAGTACGCCGATGAAGTGTAAAGTCTTTCTGGGTTCCAAATTCGAAATGTCTTTTGGATGCCGGTTCTATCCTTCCAAGTATTGCATTCTTCTTTTAGCGAGATAATCGCGTTCACATTCTCGAAAGTTTCATTTTCATTATTGCAATATCTACCAGTATTATTATTAGATTTACCATTTTTAAATATAGGGTATTTCATTCCAAAATGTCCCACGTGTAGTGCCCATAAACTTAGTTCTTAAATTGTTTTTAACCAACCCAATCAACTTGTAACCTGTAACATTATACCAGTAGGTTTACCGTTCAATAGCATTCCAATCTATAATATCCGCAAAATGGTTTAGGCACAGTAAATGTTGACTATAATCCAAATCTGCCTTCACTACACAGTGAAAAACTGGTATAACGAATGTAATCGTGACACTCCAGAACGAATTTCGTGAAGGTCATCCAAAATCAATTGTTTTGCTACAAACCATCAATGCTGTGCGTGAAGTAATAATGCAAGATCGTCATGTGACATATCGTGAGATTGAGCCATCTTTCAGATATTTGTATGACAAGCATTGATAAGATAATGCATGAACATTTGGTCGTAAAAACGATTTGTTCTTGCACACAATTTAACAAACAAAACGCTTGTGTCGATTGGTGCAAGAAAGCGTTGATAATATATGTTCATGGTGCATCAAATACTGTATATAATATCTGCACAGGTGACGAATCATAGATCTATGCATATGAGCCAAAGACAAATCGGTAATCGACCGTATGGGTGGTTTTCCAAGATAAGCCAAATTCAAATAAAGTTGTTCGTGCACGAAGCACATCAAAGCAAATGGTTGCCTGTTTTTTTCGGCATTAGCGGTCATGTGGCTACAGTGGTGTTAGAGCAACGTAAGATGTTCAATTCTGTATATAACCATTTGTTTGCAAGAAGTTTTCGAAAAAATGCGTCAAAAGAACAAAAAAAAGACGAATCTTTCTCCATCATAACAATGCGAGCTCTTACACATCGGCTAAAACAAAACTAAATTTTCGACCGACCAAAACATCCAACGACTTCTTTTCATTTCCAAACACAAAAAAAAAAAATTACGTGGCCCGACGAAGCGTGCGACGCCTTTAAAACGCTTGTATTGGAGGTACCTCAATCAGAGTGGAAAAAGTGCTCCGAAAATTGGTTCCAACGCATGGCAAACTGCATTAATCTTCTTATTTTAAAAAACAATAAAACCAATTTCGATGATAAACATTTGTTTTCATTATTAGGCCAGCAGTATAAGTAGTACCCCTCGTATTATGCTGTTTCAATACAAAAAGCTAGGCAAATGTTTTGTTTTTTTTAAAAAAAAACTAAACTTGGGTAATTTTTAAAGCTAATTGATTATTCTCGTAGTATTGTTATTGTATGACAAAAAAAAACTTGAAAACTGACAAATAACATTGTTTCAGAAATCAAAATTTATGGTGAGTGACATATTATGAGATGATGATCAAACAGTAATATTATCAACTAAAGAAAACGGAATTTGATGCGTCATATACTGAGGCGAGCAATTGCTCATATAGCAAAATATCACTTGAATCCTAAGACAATAGAAAACTGGCTGATCATTAAGGGCTCCAGTACCAATGACATAGGGACTGTAGTGTACTGACCATAGAGATCATGAACAATGATACCCTATGTTACAAAGTGAATGGATTGAATTACACCTTACTAGAAAAACTAACAACACTTTGTTGTCTCTGCCGCTAAATAGCCAGATTTTTTTATCAGAATAAAAATATAAAATATAATTTCATTGCAAGACCTTAAACGTCTCAGAGAAGGGTAAAAAACTTATTTTATTGTATGTAATTAATAATACAAGTTGTGGTATCTACCCTTAAATAGAATAAAAAAAACAAAATAAGTTGATTTTTTTTTTTTTTATTGTTTGTTAGTATATTATTTTGACTTCCTTTAAGTTAAAAGTTTCGGAGAAAAAATATTATCTTAGATTGCTATTTTTCAAAACTTTTAAAAGAATTTCTATAAACTATTTATATTTATAAAAGGATGTAGCCAATATACGAGTAGCATGCAGGATATTGTATAGTGGATCACATTACTTTTATTTATATATATACTACAATATGTGTATAGTTAGTGAGTACTTAAATAAATCGTTAATATAAAGTTTACAGACGAGACGAAGGGTTATTCAAATTAAATTATTTGTTCATAAAATGTTTGTCCAATTTCCCTTTATGAATATCTATATGTTTTTAAATTCATTTCAAAATAATTTCAACACGAAAATTGAACACTTGCTTTAAACAAAAAATTAAAGCCAAGATGATGCATAGTTTTATACAAAAATAAGATAAATTCAAGGAATTATATATACATTGATTTTGCAGTAAAGAAATTTTCTGAACATACGAGTACGATGCCGCCTGTTTGTGATAAAACTTTGACTAGTGAAAATTAATTAGAAAATTCTAGTAGAATAAAATGCATAGTTTTAGTACTGATTATTTCTCAAATCATGCACAGCAAATTTTCATTTGTAAAAATTCAAAATGTGTGCTACACATCATTAAGTTTAGCTCCATAAGAGATAAATATGTATGCATATTAAAATATTTGAATAATGTAAATTTGTGACTGGGTAGGATATCATTAATTATGTGTAAAATAGAAAATAATATAGAAGTGACCTTGCCTTAATTTAATCAAATATCCGAATTGTAATCGATTGTGAGATTAAAATTGTATTATGATGGCAAACGATTTTCCAGTTTTAAAACAAAAGTAGCAAAAACAAACTCATACAATCAGTGCGGCATTATAAAATGTTCAAACAGCCGATGCAACGTATAAAATGTCAAAATGAATGAAAACGTATTGAATCTCACACCGACTAGACCTGGAAGATGTCGATAAACAAAAGGAATTATATATATAAAACGAAATCATATTGCGAAATTTGCCGTAAGCTTAGTGTACAGTTCGCGTGAAATTGAACGGGGAAACTAAATATGTCTAAAAATAACGACATTGCATAGAATTGTTATTATTGTCGTTATTTTTAGTTTATTTTAGATTCCCTTGGGCTTAAAATGGGTTTTTTTCATTATTGATGCACTCATACATAGTTACATTGATATTGGCATTGTTACATAGATAATAACGAGAAGATAAACTTAGAAGTTTGATCAATGGATATTAGGGGAAAGCTTAGATCCGCCACTGAATTCAAACCACCTACAACTTTCTGATTTAACATATTAATAATATGAAACGCATTTTGACTAGAATTTAATGAAACTGCTAAAGAACATTTCAGAATTTGTCCGTATTATAATGTAAACTGAATATATACATGATCTATAGTTTCTGGTATCAGTATCAGTACTCAATACTGTCAGCGTCAGGCTATGTATAAATATACAAAAAGTCGTTAATCAGAATTCGTTAAAATATAATTATTTTCCCATAAATACGAGTGTAATTAAAAATATAGAAAAAATGAAAATTAATTATGAGTAAAAGACAATTATTTGTGCCAATTTTAAATAAAGCTTATCATTTTCCTCGTAGTTTCATCTTCCACGAAGTTAAAATTTCTGGATATAATCCAAATAAGTTCAATGATTATTTTTTTGGTATTTACTACCAATTAAATGAACTTTATCTATTGGTAGTTTTAAAAGTTAGTAATCTATTCATTTTATTTGCATATTTACCATAATTTATGTTTTATATAAAATAATCCCATTTAAACATGGAGTGAATAGAATTCAATAATCTTCTTGAATAATGACAATTTTATATAATAGTTATATTTATATATACAGGAGGCTATTAAAAATTATTTTGTTCTCCATAATATGAGTATATACGAAAGGATTAATTTAAATTTCATGTTATGTATAAAAAGCTCCTCCTCTTCTTCTTCCTGGCTTATTCAGGGTCGGTTCTCCTATTTCTCCACAACTTTTGTATTATGTATTGTCACTTTTTTCAATATGATCGTATTTTGTTGAGGAGTTGATCGCTAACCATTTAATAGAAAATACGTATATCCTGTTTTAGTGTGACTAATACGTAGTCCGTTGCAATACCGAATTATACAGATTTATTTTGGTTTCCAGTTCAATTTAGTTCTCACTTATTACAAGTAAGTCATCTGCAAATAATATGGTACAAGAGGATCCTGAATTATAACAGAAAGATATTGAAAGATTAATGGGCTTAATGAAGGATCCTGATAAGCACCAACATTTACGTTGAATGTGTTAGATGTTCCACAATTTGTTCGGATGATAGTGCCAGTATTTTTGTTAGCAGAGATATATAGTTCAGGAACTGTTTGAGATTTTAATGACTGTCAAACGAGATTTCTATAGGTACTCTCTCAAATGCCTTCTCATATGGAGGTAGTTTTTATTATCTCTGTTATTTTCATATATTGATACGAAGTGATTGTATAGCATAGTTTGTTTTCTGAAATAATAATTAGATCACAAAGTCTTGAGTTTTGCACTGCACTTTCGTTTAAGATCTTAATTAATACATTTGTTAACTATTGATACCCAAGATAAACTGCCGTATTGCGAATCTATGTGTCAACTTACTAAACATTGCATAGCAAACGTGGATCGAAACGAAACGTTTTTAGAATTGTATTGTGTAAGTTAAGGGTATATTTTTATACACAATCTCCATATTTTCGGAATTCAAATATTGTGTAAATCAATTAAAGAATATAATTTTCTCTCTTTTGAATTGGTAATTTGTATATATATTTGACTAAAGCATTTATCGTACAGTTCTGCAGTCTGTCTCTCAAAATTCAAATATATTAATCAAATAAATGATAATTTTAGTACTTACCCCAATGTGATTGAATATTCTGAAATTATTACACAGTAATTTTCTCTTGTGGAATGTGACATATTATAACTCATAATTGTAACAATTAAAAATAACCTGAAATAGAAAATAATGGATTAATATAAATAATATATTTTTGGTTTTATTACGAAGGTATAGTGTATATGATTAGACTTTAAACTTATATCCATGCTAATTTCAAGTTCGTAATAACAGTGTTCATTTATCTTCAAATGAATTCGAGTGAAATAAAACAGTGACTATAGACTTAGATTCGAATCGAAATTGATCACTTAAATTAAATTCTGTAATCAGACATTGTGATGGATTTCTTAATGAACAACAATAAATTCATACTATAATCATCAGTTGTAAGACGAAGTTCAATAAAAAATATTACCTCCATTTCTGTCACAAATTTTATTCGGCTACTTCATTTTTAGCTATCATCTGAACCTCTACGCCTCGAGGGCGCATAAGGCGGCATTGCGATGTCAATGTGTTATTTCAAATATGCATATAACATTAAATGTGAACTCAAATAATTATAATTGAAATTTGCCAACTGGAAAATATAAGATCAATCATAATCATCCAGTTATACATTTGAATATTTCAATAGAGTGGTGCATAAATCCCCAGCTACCTAGTTTGTTGTTGAGTTGATTTTTCCACCAGTCGTCAAACACGACCACCACCATCTTTTTAGCCTCTATCACACGCCATTACTGACATGCACCTTAGTTACCGGTGACAGCGCGTAGAGGTAAAGATTGGTTGAGTATATGATATACATAAATATTACAGAAAGTTACTCAATAACAAATATTTTAATTAGAAAATAGTTCACATTTAATATTGCAAAAGTTACAGTATATTTCACACACCTGGAGACATATAAATTTGCGGTTTGTTTAATATAAAATGGGTCGCTTTCACATAATTAAATTCCTATCGATTTTTCAGTCTGATATTCCCTTATATGAGTTTTATAATTCGCATATATGATTCTGTAATAAATTACCCACAGTTTCCAATGGTTTTACAGTTATAGGGAATAAAAAATTAATATCGCTGTTATAGTACATGTACTTTATTTTTTTGTATTGTAATTGACAACAAATTCTTAAATAGGAGGAAGAAACGTGTAGAGACAATAATAAAATAAAAAGTACCAAATGAATATGTAATTTACTGTTTAAATAGAATATAGCTAAAAGTTAAAACAGAAAAACCTATTAAAAATATTTTAACATCACTACGTTGTAGTAAATTATTATTAGCGTTTACAGTGATACAAACTCTGATTTTTAATACACTTCTCTGTTCCATTACAAATAAGTCCGGTATCAATGTGGCTCTAATTGAATATATAATATAGATATTTTATTAAAAATAGTTTGTGCTCCAAGACCGGAAAATGAGGTACTGAATTGTAACAATTGAATAAAACCATATATAAATATATCACAGAAAGAAGCTGCACTATATCTCATATCGGACTTATTTACAATTAGATGAAAATTTAATTTCACATAATTTTTGAATTTTATAACTTTTACACTGAGCATTCTTGATGTGCAACACGAGAAAAAAAAATTAAGATTAATTTCTATAGTGATGGGCAAAATGTCGGGTTTAAAACGCCTTCGGGTACCTAATCAAATGTATACGTAAACAAATTGTGGATAGTGAATTCGTTAAATTCGGTGTAGATAGGATTGTACATAACTTGCATACTGTGTAGTCCTGTTGGAGGGCAATGTTAACAAAATGATGATAAAAGATTAAAATATAACATTCATGTTTAATTTTTAATATTATTTAAATTAAAATTATATAATTAGTTTTTTTTTTCTTCTTTTATTTAACAAAAACAAACAAAAAAAGTTATTTACTTAACTTAATATATATATATTTTTTTTAAATAATTTCATTTGTTCCTATTTACATTTTTAAACATGTTAATTAATAATTAATATATTAAATTAACATCAAAAATAATTTCAGTCATAAACAAAATTGTAAAATATGTACACTCATTTCAAATGAGTATACAACGTATATATAATAATAAAGCCTATAGAATTTGGTTTTTTAATGGCTATAATAATTATGCATAAAAAACTTATAAAATTAAAAAGAAATTATTTTAAAAATAATATTAAATAAATTTTAAGCGAAAGACATAAATATTGTTCTATTTAAAATTTTGCCGTGTTTTTTTCTTGTCATTACATTTCTAGCCTGTTCAATCGATTTAAAACGAACTTTAGCATCACCTGTCACAATACCATTTGCATGATAAATACGTTTAACATCATTCATATCACAATCAATAAACGAACATATATCATTCATTGTTGCTTTATATGGTACATTCTTTAAATTAACAATAATACATTCATTATCATCATTATTACCATTTGAATTATCGTCTAAGCTAGAGATATTCTGTTGTTGTGAATTGTTATTTAAGCCATCGCTAACCATATTTCGATCTCCACCAAAATTTTTGTTATTATTATTAACACCGAAATTGCTATTACTACTAAAATTATTACTATTATCTCCGCCTCCAAAATTTTCATTTGGATTATCGCCACCACCACCACATCCATCACTACCTACACTACCAAATTTATTATCATCTCTAAAATTATTTCTATTATCGCCAAAGTTATTGCGGCGACGATCATCGAAATTATTATTACGCATATCGAAACGATTGCCACGATCATTAAAGCGATTTCCACCACGATTACCAAAACGGTCATCGTGACGATTATTACGATTTCCAAAATTATTATCACGGCCAAAATTTCCTCTATCATTAAAATTATTACCAAAATTATTATTACGATCACCAAAATTATTATTACGATTACCAAAATTATTATTACGATCACCGAAATTATTATTATTATTATTATTACGTCCACCAAAATTACTGCCAAATCCACCAATACGTCCCGCACTATTATCGATAAAATTATCATTTAATGAACTGTTTATATTTGAATTAAAAAGATTTGTTCCCAAACCAGTTGCACCACGTCCAATACCACCAGTATTAACACCAATAGAATCATTTAAATTAAATAATTCCATATTATTTGTAGTATTATTATCTTGAAACACTCCCATTGAAAATGGTTGATCAATTGAATTATTCACATTTCCATCATTATTTTTATTTTTATTATTAAATGAATTTAATAGTTTCATAACTTCTTCGTGTGCCACTAAACTAACAAATATTGTACGACCATTTAACAATGAACGATTTTTAGCTAATGATTTCTTGGCATCCTCATTATTTAAAAATTCGATAAAAGCATCCCCAGATGCTTTACCTTTTTTGGTTAGCAGTAAATGAACCTCAGTTGGTGCAATATTTATGTCAGCAAACCAATCGGCTATTATTTTATTATTTGCCTTAAAATCTAAATTTTGAACAAAAACACAATGTGTATTTTCTAATTTATCGACTTCATTGTCAATGATGCTGGTACTACCACCATCACCACCACAATCACTAGTATCATTTATTCGTGCTCTATTTAATCTTGGATCATTCATTAAATAACCAAAACTATTTGTAAATGATTGATTGGGGTTGGCAAATGATTTACTCTCAATAATACTCGATGGTTGTGATTCTGGATTATTCATTAAAATTAATGAATTTTCATTGTACTGTTTCTTGATACGTGGATCATTAAAATTTATAGATGGAATACTATTTAGTGATATTAAACAGTTTTGTGTTGCTGTACTCGCTTGTTCAATAGTATTTAATTGATTTTCATTGTGTGAAGAGAATCGACTAAAATTTCGTTTAATTTTATTCTTATTATTATTCATATCATCGTTATCATTGTTCAATGTATTATGTGTACCAATTTGCACATTCGTAAATGGATTATTAATAGCATTTTCACTATTATTATCAATAGAATTATCAATGTCTGTTCTATTTTTAATCGCCGATGTCGATGATGTAATTCTACTTGATTTACTTAATTTGTCATCATCTAAATTTGATTCATCAATGGTATTATTATCAATATCATTATTATCATCATTATCATTATTATCATCATCATCATTTTCATTATCATCATCATTATCATCGCCATCATTTATTGAATCTTCAATATCCATCGTTATAATTTCAGTTTTAGCTTCAATATCTTTTTGTATCATCATGTCCAATACTTTTTCAATTTCATCATTATTTTCATTGTTTTTATTACTTTCGTCATTCTCTTCTACTAATTTAATTACATCGTTTATATCCTTTTGCGTAATATTTTCAATATCTTCTTCAATTTTTGATAATTCCTGATTGTTGTTTTTAATATCATTTAGAATTGCATTACAATTATCAAATTGTTTATCATCATCTGCACTTAATTTCTCTTTCAATTCATTTGATATGCTACTTTTGATTTCATAATTATCGCTTTTAATATCTTTTTCATCAAACTTTTTATCAATTATATTATTTTCCAATTTCGTAGTTGCATTTGTATTTTGCAAACTATCATTTTCTTTTACATTATCGTTATAGCTATTACTATTACTATTACTGTCGCCCTCATCGTCACTGTCATCAAATTGAATGTCATTAATTGGAAAATCTAATGGTTTTGGTATATTTAAACTCATTAGTGATGGTGCAGCAATTTTTTTTGAATCCGGATTGAATTCCTGTTTAGCTCTTTGATACGCTTCTTCGGTACAATATGATACGAACACACGTTTAAAACCAATTTTATGTTGTGGTATTTCATTAAAAGCCGATTTTGCATCTTCAGCACGTAGAAATTTAACAAAAGATGTAAATTCTTTATCACGTTTAGCCATTACAATATGAATTAGGCTGTAATTAGAAAAGATTTTTAAAATATCTTGTTCAGTTGCAAATGATGGTAAGTTTTGAACAGTTAATGTTTGTTTATCTGCAGTTGTGGTCGTATTGTGTGATGATGAGGGGTCAACAATATATATATCATTATCATTATCATTACCATCATTGGCATGACGATGTTTATAATTATCGAAATTATTAAAATTTGTATAATCTCCATGTAAATTATTCATATTATCTTCATTTTGACGATAATTTTGCTTATCCTGATAATCATTATATTTATTATTATTTCTAAAACGACTATTATCCCGTCTATCTCTACTAGAACTATTACTATCATAACTGTTATCAGCATCATCTCTATTATATCTACTATTATTATCTTGTCGTTCTGGTTTACATCCATTAACTTCATTATCAAATTCAATGTCATCAATATATTTTGCTGATGCATTTGAACCCAATACTCTTAAATTTCTTTTAAATGCTTCCATTGCATCTGCCATTCTAACAAAGCGTATGACACATTCACCAGTTCGAATACCATTTTTGTTATTTATCAATTTTAAACCATTTAATCCAGATATAATCAAACCATTGAAAAGATTTCTAATTACAAAATAACTGCACGCCCTTGAGAGCCCTGTTATTCTAATACAAGAAGTTGGTTTACTATCGTTATTACTAAAATTTCTTTTGTTGAAACCGCTGATAAAATCGCTATTATTAAAATTATTACTATTATTATTATTATTATTATTATTATTATTATTATTATTATTACTATTATTATTATAGTTATTATTATTATAGTTATTATTATTATAGTTATTATTGTTATTATAGTTATTATCATTATTATTAGCACTTCTATTAGTGTTGTTTTCAGTCGATGGTAAATTGAACAAAGCATTTGTAAATGTTGATTGAAACCCAAAAGGTTGCTGTACATTGTCAATTGTTGTTGATAAAAGAGGTGGAAGTAATTGAGATGAATTAATTGATGAAAACGATTTTAATTGTTTTTGTTCATGTTGTTCTTGTTGTTGTTCATTTTTTTGTTGTTCGAATTGTTGATATTGTTGCTGCAGCAGCATTTCTTGCTCTTTCTGCTGCTGTTGTTCTTTTTGTTGTTGTTGTTGTAGAAATGACAATGTTGACAAATGTGTAGTTGCTGGCACTGTTGACGTAGTAATATTATCATTATCTTTACCATCTGAATTACATGCTGGCGCTATAGGTGGTTGATTGTACACGTTTGTGAATAATGAAATTTGTGGTTTGGATACGACATTATTTTGATGATCTAATAAACCAATATTTGGTACCACCATACCATAAGTATTTATAATTGGATTAAACATTTTACCTAAATTAATTGGCGGAACATCCCACATATTATTAACTGATTTATTTTCAACAGTTTCAGTTTTAGAGGATATTGATGGTGGCGAAATTGACATTTCTAATTGTGGTGATAGAATAACGGCTGGTAATTGTGGTGATAATATTGATGTACTTTCGTTCGTATTTGGATTTTCAATATTTTTACGATCCGATAGACTAGTTGAATCAATTTTAGCAATTTTTGCACTTATACCACGGTCATGACTACGATCACGACTTCGCTCGTGACTTCGATCATGACTACAATCACGACTTCGATCTTTATTATTACGATCAATGCGTTGATCTCGCGTACGGTCACGACTAAGATCTCTACTACTACGATTCCGATATCTTCTATTACTACGTCGATCTTTACTTCGGCTACGATCTCTATAGCGACGATTATTATAACTGCGATCACGTGATTTTGATCGACGACGATCATTGCGCGAACGATCACGTGAATGAGATCGTGATTTTGAACGAGATTTTCGTTGTTTCGATGATAAATCATAAATTTTTTTAATGTAAGGATCTTTTAGTTTATCATTTGATTTTTGTAGATTTTTTGCCGTTATATCTTTAGGGTTTTCATTCATTTCAATTTCGGTGCCACTAATTAAATTATAATTTGATCCAGTTATTTGAGGTACATTCAATGCCGCAAACTGTTGTTTTGTTATGCAACGTATTACATTTAAAGTATCATTGCTTTGCTGTTGTATGGCAGATGCTTGATGTTGTATGATTGGTTGTTGTTTTTGCTGTTCATTTTGAAGATGTGAGTATTGTGATTGTAATCGGAAACTTGATTGCTGGTAATGTTCTTCATAAAATCGTTGTTGTATCTGCTGTTGTTGTTGAGCTAATAATTGCATTTGTTGTAATTGTCGTTGTTGCTGCTGTTGTTGCTGTTGTTGTTGTTGTTGTTGCATTTGCTGTGCAAGTATACCGGATAAGGAATTCGATGTAATAACCGGTGGTTGTGGTAGCGAATTAAGTAATGTTTGTGACTGATTAAGTTGGATTTGTTGTTGTGTAACAGCTGGTACTGTTATAGGTACTGCTACTGGTACTGTTACTGGTACTGTTACTGGTACCACAGTTGGTTGCATAAATGCCGTTGATGATCGTTGTGCTGTTTCAATAACTTTTTGCATTTCGGCACGTGACGATAACAATAGTGATACTTGAACTTCTTTAATTTTTCCACCATTTAACATCATTGCTTGACGTGCATCTTCATCGGTACTGTTAAGAAGAGAAAATCTGTATAAATATTTTTTGGGATCCCAGTTTGAAAAATCGTGCCACACAAAACCTTTTTACAAAAAGCATTTAAAAAAAAAACTAGATTTCTTGCAATATTGTACTGAACTATCATGCCATTTTAAAATATTATAAGAAAAAAATAAAAAACAATGATTCAATTAATACTATTATTGATTATGTATCTAAATATGAGTAAATATTATTCTGCAAAAAGAAGCTAACTGCATCATAATAAATACATGTACAGAAAGAACTAAGAACTAATACCACTTAACACTAATTCTGATTTAAAAACAAAAAAGATTTTTAGTTATCGATCGATATCTAATATGTTATACTTAATATTAATATTTATATGTTTTATCCATGTATAATGCATATATTTTTCTAGTTAAAAAGCAATTATAAACACTTATAAACACTTTTTTATTTGCACTAAATTAATATTTGAAACACTGTTATGTCAACAAGTATATTTTAACTATGCATTTCTTAAGGTCATTGAAACATATCACTATAAGTGAAGGGAAACGTGTAATGCAAATTAATATGCTGCAGTTAAAATAATATCATTCGTATGACATTTAGAATTGTCGATTGAAATAACAAATGATAATTATATGCACATGCTGAGTACCGTATTCAAGCCTGAGCGAATAAGTGCAAAACAGATTACGATATCCTATACTGTTACTGGTATCCAAATAAAAGTCTATGGCGCGCTTAAATCTTACTATGTGTTATATTATGTTATAAATTCGTGCATTACATTCTGATGAACTTATTTTTTTACCATTACGTTAAGGAGGGTTTCGTACTTTTCATGTTTACAATCTAATCGGGTATTTGGCTATAACAATTAATTTCGTTTCAAACCCCAAGCACAACTTAGACGTTAAAGATCTTCTCCACTTTCAGCCATAAGAACAGCTAATTTATTATTTTATTATTAATGTTCATTTGCTGAATCAAAACAATTATATTAAGCTGTGTATTATGTTTTCTTCAAAACGGTTATAATGTCATCAAGTTAGATTCGACCAAGCTATACGAAACACATAGTAATTGATGCATTTTTGTGCTGTATTATAAGATTGATTCGCGTATGTATATAAATTTAGAAAATGAATAATCCATTTTGTAGAAAATGATTTGGAACAGATTAAATGAAGAAAGGGAAGACACAGAAATAAGTGACAACAGAGATTTAGATGCAGAAGCAAACGACTCGAAATAACGAATAGGTCAACGAAATGGATGTCATAACAAATGTAAACTGAAACAACTATAATTTGATATTTTCCAAGCATGAAACTTAAGAATCTACTATATTTGTATAATACGTAGTTCAATTGAATAGCGAAGTGGTGGAAAATAAATTAGCAGCCTAGTTTATTTGTGACGAAAAACACTATTTCTATTCCGGGTACTGACCTGTATTATATGTTCTTGATGTGTCGGTGACACCACGTACAACTAATAATGTGTTGAGAACTTTATTAAATGCATTTCCTTAAATATTTTTTTTCTAACTATTTGACTTCAAATAAGCCAATTACTATACTTAGTGCTTAAATCTTTATTCAACTCAGATAATAACGAATTGACATTTATCTCGTAGAAAATCATTATCATTATGTTGACCTATACCCCTAACGGTGTAAACTAGTACATCTACATGATACCTCACCACCGATAGTTTATTTGTTTTTTTTTTCATCCAGTCGATAGCATATATAATTACGTAGAATTTGAAATAAACATAATTTAATATGTACACATATAATCATCATATTATAAGTACTCGTATATTTCGTAAATTTACTGATGAAATAATGATCGAAATCAAACAAAGTATTAGCGAACAAATTAAACAGATGCATGTACATACTCGTATATAACTTACGAGTAAAGTTTATATTATTTTAATGGCACATTAGAAAATATCACTTTTATTTTCTGCACAAATAAAAGGCTATTAACTTCTATCAATGAAAGTAATTGAAGATTAGTTTTGCTTATAAATACCGGTCGTGAGTGTTTGATGATAACCTTATAAGAAAACTTAACCTTGATAAACATTTTTACAAGTTTTTCTATAGTCTCTTCTATACTAAAATTGCCTTCGAAAGTTGTTAGTTTATTAAACACACGATGGATGATTAAGTAATAATATTATAATTGAAATAAACTTTTAATCAGCATTTATTTTATACATTTTCCAACCAATTTTTAACTGACAGATTTTATTCTATTAGTAATAGTAATTACTGATTATTAATTATGTAAACATAACTTCTAAGCTCTTACGCGTCGAGAGCGCATAGGACGGCGTCACGATGTCACATCAGGTAACTATAATTGAAATTTTCCAACTGAAAAATATAGGGTTAATCATAATTATCCGTAAACTGAATATTTCAGTTGATTGTTGCATAAATCCCTAGTTACCTAATTTGTTGAGTTGTCTTTTCAACCAGTCGACAAACACGACAGTAGCATCATATTTTTAGCCTCGATCACACAACATATACTGTGATCGAGTTACCGGTGACACTGCGTGAAGGTAAAGATTGGGTGAGTATCGGATAGCAGTGCGTCGTCATTAAAGTGAATATAATTAGCATTAAGAACATTCCAAAATTTAATTAATCAATTCATATTTTATTTGGGTACCTTCAACAAATATGAGGTATTTTTTATACTTATTAGCAATTTCGCGGATGGTGCACTGGAAAAGGTTTCAAAATTTAGCGAAAAGAGCTCATTATTACATGTTCCAACAGCATATATTGTAAGAACAATTTAAAAAAAAAAAAAAATATGTGACGTAGTGACAATAGTTCATATAGTTTTTAAATGCTCATGAACAATTCAGATAAATATAGAGACATACGTACACCATCATCAAATTTAGTCAAACTTCAAAGAGAAAAGTAATTAAATATAAATAAAGTATAATAATAAACATGTAAGATTCTATGAAACTATAAAATACACTACGACATATCAGCTAATTTGTCCAATCTTCATTCAAAAGAATACCCAAATTTATAAGTTGAAAGCAAATACCACAGAACTTTTCCTAGTTATGATTTGATGTATACTTAACAATTGCAGAATTGTAATGGGATAGATTGTCGTTGTTAACATAAATATTTACGATTAGCTATACGTTGACATATACTATAAATTCAGTAAAGTTTTATTATTCAAACTGGTACATCTTAGATTCTCATCAAAGGCGGTGTTAATAATGTGTCGAGCAAGACAACCATTCAAGGTGTAAAGAATAATTTTGAAAATTGCATGCACCGGGAGAGAAAGCAATGCAGTGAAGAACAATGTTGATGAATGTTTGAACACCACTTCTGAACACGCCGAGCACAATAACTGGGAAGTTTGTTAAAATACCCATAAAAGTTTTGACAAAAAATCCTCATGAGCGACGTCATATTTTCTTGACAATGATAAAGAGGGCAATACCGTAACTGGTAATCGTTATCGTGGCCTGTTGAAAAAATTTCTTGAGCCTTAATTGGATAAATTGAGCCCATAACATATATGTGGTTTTAACAGGATGGTGCCACGTCATTCATAGCTCGTGCTGTGATGCAAATTTTGCAACAAAATTTTCCCGGACAAATAATGTCAAAATGTGGTGATGATCTCCTAATTGCACGACAGCTGATTATTTCCTGCAGGGTTACTTAAAGAGTAAGGTGGGCAGCAAAAAATCGAGGACAATCAGAATGCTTAAGGACAACATTCGAAATGCAATCGCTGAAATACCACCAAAGTCTGTGAAAATATAATGAAAATTATGTTTGATATGTATCTCAATTTCGACGCCACCAGTATGGCAGATATCATATTCCATACATTATGTTATAGATATAGACTATATTAGCAATAAACAAAAACTAAATTATAAAATTGTATTACATTTAAGATATTAAAAAAAAAACATCGGTCTGGAACATATTAATCATTCTATACAAAATAAGCTAATTCTATCAATTATGAAGTGAAAATTGATATGAATGCGCAAATTGACCTTTAAACCAATTATGATTCATAGCATTTTAGTGGTTCAAGAGAGTTTAACAAAATGAAATTATAACAATTTACATTATAATAGAAACAGATGAAACCAATGATCAAGTCAGTTCAACAAAAAACAAATACCGGTAAATTTTTTATCGGATACATCAAATCCAATAAATGGTCCAAATGATTACAGGCAGAAAGTTTTAAGTCATTCCAAACGTAGATATTTAACGAATGACTTTTTGAATCAAGAAAATTGAAAACTTGATATATTGTACATAGATTAAAATACAAGAAGGTGAATGTATGGTTATACATGTGTTGTTGCCTGCCGGATGTTATCTGATGAACTTACCGTCCATGATTACACTCTAGTTGCACAGATATCTGAAAGAAATAAATCATCCATAAGGAAAACTTTCATGAACACATTTGTTCTTCGAATGTTTAGCATAGTAATTATTTTGGAACGATCGTTCGCCAGTGAAAAAGACAGAAAATGTGTTAAAAAATAAAATGCATAATTTTTTTTTCCTCCTTAACCTTTTTTTCGCGTCCTTAAAGAATTGCTACATTTAATGTTCATGTGTTTCCTTCTCATACATCAACTTATACTTATTTTTTATCACAGTTATAAATTGACTTGAGAAAACCACATTGGCAGGTTTGTTTATGTATAATCAAAGTTGATAACTGTTTCATTTGTCAATTTCATATTTATCTAATTTACGTCATAGCTAATATAAGAAATATAAAGAACTTTATTCAGTTCTCCCTCCCTTTATAGGATCGATAGTTTAAATTTTTACGAGTCAATTTGCCTAATGAAACTCTTTATATTCTTCAAATCTTTAGAATGATCATATAAGGAAAAAGAAAAATCAGTGTTAAGGGGGCACATCATTACGATGTTATGTTGCCATTTCTAAATATGAATTCATATAACTACAATTAAAATTTATCAAATGGCAAAAATAAAGAATCATAATTATCTAGTTACACATTTGAATATCTGAGTAGAGTGGTGCATAAATCGTGGTGTTGTCGAGATGTTTTTTTCAACTAGTCGACAAACACGACAAAAACACTATCTTTTTAGCCGCGATCACACGCCATTACTGACATAAATCGTAATCGAATTACTGGTGACACTACGTTGAGGTAAACATGGACCAAGTAACCTCGATGATAGTAATAACCTGTGCTACTGCTATACAAATCAATAAATAATTTTTTTCAATGTTATCGTTACACCATCAGGTAATTATTTCAACAATAAACCATATGAATCACTAGATAAAATTTCCATATCCATTTCCAGCTCATATTCATCATCATCATGACCTTTACTCCTGAGTATAGGACATCAACGAAATCATGTTTCCATCCGATACGAGACCATTAGTAGATGTTTCTCGTGCAATTAAGTATTTCAGCAGTGCGAGATGCAAGCACACAGCTGTCAATGTTGGTGGAGTTAGATGCTAACTTCAAATTGGACGCCCAATCACACCCTATCGCTGCTGCAATTTTAGTTGTGTATCAAAACTACGTTTTCGGTTGCCACCATATGAAGATATTATAGGCACTTGGTCAGGAACTTAATTCTATTCACGTTTTCGGTTGCCACCATATGAAGATATTATAGGCACTTGGTCAGGAACTTAATTCTATTCTTTGATTGATCTTAACGCAGACCACCAGGATGGACAACAATAAAAAGAACAACTGCATACTATCAATTTGAAATGCACATCAGAAATAATATCCTATAAATGTAAAATACTATTGCATATCATAAATAAATAGCTGATTATATTGGCCGCTAAACAGATTTGCGTCACAAATAAATTTATTTTAAAGAAAAAAAGTTAAATACTAAATTCACCAATAGATTAATTTAATAACACTAAAGTCACAAATTTGAGGCTATGATAACACCTCAATGCGAACATTACAATACAAATTAGACCAAGATATAATAATGTACTCTATAATTTAGTACTGTACTTAGAAATACAATGGTTGGATTAATTATTCTATAGGTGCTGATTAGATGTAGTATGTCGGTAATGTGTTGATTTAAATTAAGTGATTGTAAGAAAATGCATCCTTATTTTAATATCTATCTAATACAAAACGGTGTCATTTCCAATATACATGTAACAACAAATAACTATATCAATACAACTATAATTAGTATTTTTCTACTGGAATATTTGTTGTCTCAATAATATTAGTTCGGTTCCACATATTTGAATTACAGTACAGAGGCTACCTGATTTACAGACTGTAAATTTTCAATTTAGTCAATCGCACTTGCAGTGTCGTCACCGCGAAAGAGTACATAGCTGGATTTGGAAACTCTTGATGCATGTTGACCAACCACATTATGTTTCACCATATTCGTATGATGACTATGCCCTCTTTCTGCTCATCTTACTATAATTCTACATAAATCGAAATAGCAACAATTTATAATTACGCATTATAGGAAACATTTTAAATAATTTCCACTGAGAATTCATAAAGGTAATTAATTACATATTGTACATCAACTAATTCATGTCCAATTTGTCGTATTCATATAATTAAGATAAGTATGTTCAGCTGTACTAAAACCTATAAACTCTAGTTAAAGTCATACTCAGAATAAGAATAAATCTTACCTTTTCGCTATTGATTTCATGAAATATTTTGAAATTAATAAATTAGTAAATTAAAAAGTATACGATAAATCAAAAATATACTGGCTGAAGAAGTGCAGACATATAAATGATTGTATAGGTCAGAAAACAAAGAAGTATTTTACAATATTTCGTTATTCAATGTGCAAAGTCAAATGTCAATAATCGTCACTGTTCAATTCATTAAAATCTGCATACTAATAAATTTCAATATTCTTCACAAATAATATTCATATTTTATTACTGTCGCCACTACAGTGTATATTTAAGAAATAATTTACTGCATCAAAACAAACCATAACTCTTTGTGACTCATATCATCATATTAATATGTACTATACAAGGGTGCAAATGGTTGTACTACCATACTACTTACCCCATCCCCATGTCATATTCATGTAACATCGTATATA
>JANSTX010032421.1:0-14004 GCA_027564355.1 Penthetria funebris | reverse complement strand
ATGTGATTCTTCATTAAATGTCAAAATTGATTTTCGAAATGGTGTTGCCATTGCAAAAAAATTTATCGATGCGAGAACTTCTTAACATACTGCCAATAAAATCATTCGATTCGATATTCGATAACGCATCGATAATCGAGTGATATCTTAACATCTTGCCACAGATGATTTCCAATTTTTGCAGACTTTACAAAATTAAAACGTCACAAGATTCTATATTGGTTATTTGTTCATATATGTATCGCATTTGTTTACTTTTTAAATTTTGAAAATCGTATTTATTGCGAATAAAAGCATATTTATAATAAAAACATTATGATTGAAAATTAGTAATAAACTACATGCAATAACATTAAAGCAAATACAAGGTACTAAAAAGAGAAATAATCGCCATCTTGCGAAATACCCTTCTACACATATTGTCTTACATGTTAAATTAAATACAATTTAAGGACTGTCAAATTAACGTAATTTATCCACTGTGTTTCTTACTTTAGCCGACCATTTAGTGATATTGCAAAATTCACATTCAGTGATATTGCAAAACACGCTACAAAAGAACCGGACGTCCAAGCAAAAGAACAACTGCAGAAGAACCGTCATTTATACCAGTATAGAACGAGCTGTGCTACCGATTGGCGTACAGATCGACTTGATGTTTAGTGACGAGATACTATTCGCGACAGCAGTAAACCAATTATGACTAAAAATGGAATTCATGCATACCAATGTCTTTAATATATCACTTCTTTGTTATCATATTATGTCAATATAAACAATTACATGCAAGAGTTATTCCAAATATTTTATCTTTTAAACGTATGGAAATCCCCTATACCCAAACGACAACTTACAATGAAACGTGACCCTTATTTTTAGTACAAATATCAGCTGTCATTGTAATTTAAGAAATTCTTCTGTCGATTATAATCTGAATTTTCTTATTTTATAGATTATTTTAATTAAAAATTATAATTTATATAAAGCAAAAATTTAAATCATTTAATAAAATCCATAAAAATGCATTCATTTAAAATGAATTTAATTGAATCTGAACAATCAAATAGTGATAAAAACGTATCTGATACTCAGTGGCCGCTTAATCAGGCCGCCTATCAAAATATTTCCAATGATCAGGTAAGTGAAATGGATTTTTCATATCTTTATTAAAATAATCCCTGCTTAAATGCGTGAATTGCAATTTAAAATTAATTGGCAAAAGTGAATAATGTACAAATCATCATAATGTACATGAGGAGATCCACACAATACAACATGATTTTTTTTTATTAAAATAATCCCTGCTTAAATGCGTTGGTTGCAATTAATGAACAAAATGTAAATAATTTACAAAATAATATGGGGGTCCCCGCAACACGAAATACTTAATAAAGCAACACTATTCATAATATAATATTATTATTTTTGTTTGTCTAGGTCGATTGGGCTGCTTTAGCGCAACAATGGATACACATGAAAGGTACAAATTCACCTGAATCAATACCGACAGCTCCACCACCACCAAGAATATCAATACCTGATTTAGATTTGGAAGAGAAAGGTGAAGCACCAATGGAAGTTGAAAAAGATGATGAGAATATTGAACATTCATCACATGCTTTAGATGTTTGCGATCAACCAAATTGGAATTCAAATTGGCAACAATCAACAACATCGTCATCGTGGCGTAAAAGTAGTAATTTTTTTTTTTAATTATTACTTGCAATTGCAACGCACTATATTGTGATTAAAAATACAAAATATTTAATTTTTAGAGCCCGGTTGGAATACATGGACAAATCCAAATATTACACCAACTATTATTGCTACAACACCGACAATAAAACAATCATTGTTACCAAATCCAATAAATACAATGCCAAGAATTACAAATTTAGATAATCAAAACAATACTTACTGGTCTTCCACAACATCTTCACGTGGCTTTCATAATAATGCAATTAATTCAAATACAATTTTAGAAGAAAATAATAAATTTATAGCTGATATTCATGCAGATATTAATATGCCAACACCTTTAGACGCAGCAAAACGTAAAACTTTACCGGCTTGGATAAGGTATATTTTCTTTAATGTTTTATCACAAATATAATAAATAATAATTTGGTAATTTTTTTTGTTAGAGACGGATTGGAAAAAATGGAAAGAGAAAAACAAAAGCAAACGAAAAATGCACAATCAAATACTGAAAGCACCGGTGGTAATCTTATCGGTTCATCTTCCAATAATGACATTGAAAATAATATGTCTGTACTATTGAAAAGTAAATTTGTATGTATTAACCAACCTTATAATCATTAAATTATTATAATCATTAAATTATTGTAATCATTCTTTTAATGTATCACCCTTACATTTTAGGAAAGTGAATCCGACAGTGACGATGATCAGGTTAATCAATTCGATTCTAAAATACGATTAGAATCACAAAAGAGTAATAATAAGTATGATCAATTAAATGAATCGGTAAGTGTGTATAGTAGTAATATTAAAATTATTGATAGAAAATTAATTTATCATCAAAAGAGAAATTGGTTTGTATTTGCGTTATTTTTCTCTTCTTTTGTTTATATTTTACCCCAAATAACAAATCGTCAATTTTATCTGTTAAATATTTTTGAAAAGAAAAACATTTTTATTAGGAAATCAAATCGATTATTGAAGCTGAACAAAAGTCAAATGTAAAAGTTATGATTAAAAAACCAAAAAATATTAAAACTAAATATGAACAATTAGAAGAATTGGTAAGTAATTTTTTATTACAAATATTTGATTATAAGACAGTAGATAAAATTATTGAATTTTATTATTCTTCTGTTTCTATTTTTAAAAAATGGGATATTACAACATCAAACTTTACACAAAAGAGTAGTGCAATTTTTAGTCAGAATTTTTACTTCACTCCACATCTTACCACTTATACTAACCCTTTTCACCATTTTCATTTTCACTAGTACCGATAAACAATTTGAATTATAGCTACAAAATTTGCGATTACGTGAAATTTGTGTCGCCAAATAACTTTCGAAGATATCTATCTTGTCTATTATTCTATTATCGTTTTTGAGACGGTATCGACAAACCAATTAGTTTGGTCTTTGACACATTAATCATAAGACTGACCTGTGAACGATACTTTAATAGTTGATCATCAACAATGATAAATTACAGTTGATTGTCAATGTATCTGAAAATGTGTATCTATTTACTATGTGAAATGTATGTTCGGTATTTAATCTACCTAGAGATGTGCAACTCAACAATTTTATGATTTAATATTGGGTAATATGATATGATGTAATTTTTATAGATGTGTTTGGTGAGGGTAACGTTAACAGAAATACTATTGGAAGTTACTAATGCAGAAATTTTAGACGTTGCTACAAAAACTTACAATAGACATCGCTTGAAAGGTAAATAAATGTTTAAATTTATAATATCACATAGTTTTATTAATAATTATAAACTGTAGAATGTTTATAATAATTAATCAATATAATTTTTATTATAAATGGTTTGAATAATTACCTAGAAATATATAACCATTTGTTGTATCAATCAAGAATTGATAAGAATATTCTTAACACTTTTATATCAAGTTTTAGTTTTTTTTTTATTGTTTTTTTACTTAAATATTTGAAAAAGGTAAGTATTTCATAGTTTATAATGTTGTATTCATTTGTTCTTTATTGTTTTATAAATTACATGTGATCGATTGTTGTGGATGTAATGCACAAGTTCATTTTTGAATTTGAAATTTGAATACGTTTAAACCAATAAAATAACGCATTTGAATTCTATGCACAATAGTATATTAATTTAAATACATGCTATTTATGTAATTTGTCGTTAGACTGGATTGTAAGTTACACCAAAAATGTCATTTCTTTTTCATATTGTGCCTTAGATGTTTTCAAGTGACAATTTAACGTTTGCAGCGTTGTGGACTCTCGTCATTTTTAGGAATTGAGAAGGACGGAATATATTATTATCCTAAATACCTTCACATCTCCATTTATCAGTACTTGTTAATGATAAGTAAAAAATGTTATTGATAAAATAGCATACGTTAGCGTGGCATACATTACTGTAATATGTTTTTTTGTTATTTGACAATGTATGTTGTATATTTCTAATCACGTTAATTCTTACAAAAAACTACTAAAATCTTCAAAAATTATGCAATTGCAGATTTTATAACAGTTAGCTCTTATTAAAATACATACGTGCTTGCGCTTTTTATGTAGAATTATGATCTGTTAAATGGAGCAGGATACGTTAGCCAAGATGATTTTAGACAATCGCCTTGTTACAATATTAAATAATTGTCACACTGAATTGATAGTAAATTAATTAATTTTAAAATAAATAAAATTTTTAATAAAGAACATTGTTGTATTGGATAATTAAATTGCTTTAAAACGATGCTAGTAGAACCATGAATAAAGCAGTTATAGTTTAAATAGTTTTAATAGAACAAATGTAAACCTTCTTTCTGTATGTATAATTTTCAACAATATTTAAATTAGTTTATTGTAGCAGCAAAATATAGAACCATAAAAACATTAATAATAATAAACCATCTGTAAATCGAGCAGCATTAAACACAAGCGTTTATATATTCACATTTGAATTCGTAGATATGTACCATATTATTACACGCTTTTATAATATATCTCATAATGGACGTAAACGCACTTCATAACGATTATAGATTGCAGAAAGAAACGCCACTACTGGTTGATTGAGAATCAACAGCAATCAGGACGTTATTAAAAGTGTTTTTTTACATAACATTGAAATATCAATCATTTTTATTTATAGCACCTAGGATTTCATCGAATTTACGAGAATCTGCTTTATCATCAATCACTGGCGGATTAGGTAATTGAACTACTTTTATTATTACAAATGAGGGTTTTTTTTTTGTGGAATGGATGTCTGCATGCGGATTCTAATTCAATATATTCAAATAAATAATGCCCATATTTTTGGTTTTTTTTTTTATTCACATACATTTATTTAGGATTAGCTATATATGGTGACAGTAGTGACGGTTCCGATGATTCTGATTCTGACAAAAATGAACTAAGTGATGATAAAAGTAGTGACGAGTCCGATGCAGAAATTCAGGTAGTTTTTATAAATATAGATATATATATATATATAAATTATCATTGAGACAAATATTTAGAAAAGTGAAAGCGATATTGATTCATACGGAATTACATTACAAATTAGAGCTCGAATGCTATTATCGGCTGAATCAACTGTCAGACTGGATTCGAGTATCTTTGGTATGGATTCCTGGGCACTTTAATAAGTTAAATTATTCATGATGAATCCACGAACTTTTTAACTTTTGAAGCAACGACGTAAGGAAAGAAGTAGACATACTGAAAATTATGTAACTAACGTGCGAGATGTGTGAAGAAAACGAAGAGACGTCGCGGCACAATGTAAGACACTCTCGAGAATGAAAAAAAGGCTTCTAACGGGTTTCGGTCGACGAATTGGATATGATACTTTCAGTAGAGGTGTTTAATCTATAATTCTTGTGTCATCATTTTTGATACTTGTAAACTTGATGTGTTCCTCTAGGTTACAATCTATGCTTTGTGTTTTATTTTAGCTTCTATTAATGGCCTCAGGTTCCTAATTCAAAGTTATACTGATGACTGTACTCTACATCATTCTTATTATTTAAATTAAATGCCAATTATGTAAACAAGCTATTACTGATTTCTACATAAATTTTGATGATAATGAAGTTTCCATCTGTTAAAGATATGATATTCTCGGAACACTCATTAATTTTAAGTTACTATGAAAATTGTTTTTAAGTGGCTGGGTTAGAATCAATTACAGAAGTGAATTGAATTCATGGCCAATTGCCTGTAATACTTGCATGTGGTGGCCACCGGGAACGTAGTTGGATACTAACGTGTAATCAAACACGGTAAAATTGCAGGTGCGAAAGGGTGCGGTTATGCGCCCAATTAGGAATTGACATCCAACTCCACCAACCTATGCAGCTTTGTGTTTGCATCGCACACAGCTGAAATACTTAATTGCATGATAAACGTTAAGTAATTGCCTCGAATCAGATGGGAACACGATGACATCTTTTGGCTTACGTTAACGGACACGATTTCGAGCCTGGAACCTTAGTACAATGCTTGAAACGACGAAACTGCGCCAGTTATCAAATTAGAGAAAGGACTATATATTCTAGTAAAACCCTATTGTTTACCTGAAAACCGGGCCACAAGAATGACTGTAGTGGGATCGGTTTATTGCTACGTATATGCAAACCGTAGTTTTGTCGACTGAAAGACGATATCAGATCGAATAAGCAATTTGTAACAATATTTTAAATTTACTCACTTACGAAGGGAAGCTTTTTATAGTCGACTTGCGGATATTGCCATAAGCAGGAGTGACGTTAATGTAAAGGTTGTCTGTTATGGATACACAAAAGTAGGTAATATGAGCAATAAAGTTATTGGTGGTACTATTTTTGCGCATAAAAAAATACACAAAGAAATTTGGATTTCACCGAGCGGGTCTACCGCAAATCAAAAAATAGATCACTTAACTATTATTAAAAGATGGAGAAATTGAGATAAGTCGGTGAGAATGTTCTTGGGTTCATTAGTTATGAAAGGAAGGAATGGATTAGTGATGATACTTCGAATCTATTAATGACCAGGATAAACATTGAGAGTGTGTATCAATAGCAATGCGATGGACCAACAGAACCTGCATACACATAATTTAGTCAACTGGACAAAGAGTTTGGTAAACATTGCAGATCGGGCTCAACACGCTACAAATTAAAACAACATGATGACCATCTGGTAGGCAAACTAACCAAACAGTACTTTAGAACTGAACATTCAATGCAATCTAGGTACAGTTTGGCTGATCTCAAATGAAATTCAGCAAATAGAAAGATGAACTAAATACTTTCGTGACTACTGAATACGCCCGAAGTTTAGGTTGCTCAGAGTTCGGTTGACCGAAGACCGGCTCCAAGACAATTCAGAGATTCTGGTGAAATCAAATCCATATCAAAACACATAAAGAGCGACAGCCGGCGCCGATAACATCACCCGAAATGTTGAAAGTGGAATTAGATGGCATTGCATCAATATTGGATCCCATTATTAGTGAAGTGTAGTTAATCTATAACCTTGTGGAACGAGAGGTTGACAATTGAAATGCTTTGTATGCTGAATATAATATGTGAGTCATCACAAATTTCAAGAAATCTAAACTTTGAAAACAAATTGTTTATCGGTACTTTTGGTATAACAACGAAACTTCAAGTTTTCGTCAAATACAATGTCAAACGTTCTTATGTACCTGCTCCCTGTGCGCTTCTACTCCAAATTGACGACCTTGCGTACTGTCGTAAGACTGAGGGAGACGCTTTTCAAGAGAGGCCGGATGGATACGCTAACATACTGGGTCTTTTCCTCACGAAATTTCGGCTCATTGTACTGACTGACTATTCGGTGCCAAAGTTGTTGTCTAACAGAAACTTTGCGACCAGATATCCTACACGAGCCGAGTTGAAGAATGAAAACCCTGATGCTAATATTTTCACCGACGTTTTCAAAATGGAATCATTTAGGCTCCCAGACAATTCAAGCGTATTCCAAGCGGAAATGCTTGCTGTCTGGAGGGCATGTATTTTTTATGTCTGCTTCGATTGCCGTACAACGAGTGGCAATAGCCACGGATAGTATGGGCACTATTATGTTGCTTACCTCACTGGTCTGCAAATTAAAACTGGTGGAAAAATGTGGGAGAAGCAAGTTTCTCCGCCACTCAATGAACTGAACAAAGAAACTGATCTGTACTATACTAGAATAACCAATGCTAAGTGGAACGGGATGCCCTCATGTAGATTATCTAGGATTACTTTGCCCAAGTATGAGCTGGGTAAAATGATAGAACTTCTACAATTATTCCGTCGTGACGTGGCCAGGTCCATAGCTGTTCTCACAATTATCCGTTTTAATTCGTTATTTAATTAATTTGAAGAATCTGTAGTTTACCTTTCGTCTACATCGCCGCAACTGCGCGATGTAGACGAAAGGGAAACTACAGATTCTTCGAAGATTTAGTCGGATCTGCCACTTCAATCAACCAACCTATAATGTCAAACGAGAATTTGTTGAGCGAAGAACAAAATTGTCAAATGAAGAAAGTGTAATGGGCTCGGCTATATACTGACGCGACCGGTCGGTGATTTTGCAAAAAAAACATGCACTTGACGAATCCGCTGAGTATTAGAAGAACCGATCGTCTAAAAACGTGGCTAAGAACCGTTAATAAGTACACTATAATCAGTAAAAGAGGATTGAGTGAAACAATGGTGCTGGCCAGATATCGTGCACAATGACGCCCTATTCTCCCGCGTGGAGTAAAAGTTACAACCATTTATAAGTGCTAAACTATAATTTCAAGATTTTATTAAATTTTGTCTTTTATTATTATTCAAACAGAAATTAATAAGACAAAAGAAAATTGAATTTGAGGAAAAATGCAAAGAAATTGAAGCCGATCTTATTGAAGAGGAAGAGAAGGAGAAAAAACTAATGTTGGAGGAACAAATGGCAAAAGGTATTATTGAAACAGATGCAGCAAATAAAGATATTGATGGTGATATTAAAATAGAAAAAAATTATTCATCTGAAAGTAAGTAGAAGTCCAGTTAATTTGAACAATGCTACGTCTAAAATAAGATATGACTTTTATTGGTATTTCGGGTGGTTGCCCTTATTGAAGAAATGCATTAATTAAATTAATTAATTTGATAGTATCTTGCACATATCCTTGTTGTTTTTTTCTACTTACCTGTACTTTGTTAGGATCGTATACTATAAATTTTATTTTTTTTATAAAAATTGTCAGTAATGGATTATGTGTTATATTTTATTCAATCAACTACAGTATATATTTATAATATTTAATGCCTTTAATAAAATGCATAAAAAACTGCATTATACCAAAAAAAAAAAATTATCTTTTCTAGACATTGTTAAGATTTTTTTATATGCTTACATTATTATTTGCAGATCATCATGTGGAAAGAAAATCAACAAGATTTAGTGATCCAAAAGATGTTGTAAAAAATATTCAATTAACACATGGTTCAATTATTTATGATAATAATTTAATTACTAATACTACAAGTAGTACAAAAAAAATTGAAAACACAACAACAACCACAATACCATCATCATCATCATTATCATCAAATAGAATTTCATCTGTTCCAGATGATTATGATTCAATATCATCGTCAAATTCATCAAGCCAATCAAAGTTAAATAAGAAAAAGAAATATTATTATAGTAGTAGTGGTGAAAGTAGTGATGTTAATCATCATAAACATCGAAGAAATAGAGATTCAGGTACAAGATCAAGAAAATACACACATCGTAGAAGTCGCAGTAGATCACCGGTATCTTTGTATACTAGAAGAAATCGTGATTCAAATAGAAATTATTTAAGAGCAGATAGTAATAAATCATCATCATCACACAAATATGATGATGATAGGAAATCGGAGCGAAGAGAGAGAAGTAGTAGTAGTCGATCAGGTAGAAGGACAAGTACACATTCGTCAAGAAGATCTCGATCGCGATCACATACAAGAAGTAGGAAACGTTCTCATCACAGGTACTAGATAAAACATTTAACATTTACCATCATTTGGATTTGCATAAGGTAGTATTTTTTTTTTTTTTAATTTATTTCTACATTTTATTTTATTATTTCAATATTATATTTATTTTCGAAACAATTTCGAAATTGTTAATGTGTTTTTGTTGTTTATTTTTATTTATTTATTGTTTTCATTTTCGTATGATTTTTTGTAATTTTCCTTTTTTCTTGTAGGCATTATTGACTGAATGTGATTCATATAGCCATATTGCGATTTAATTGAGAAGAAAATATTGAATTATGCAATGGGATGAATTTAACATTAGCTAATGTTCTTCTAGGTCACCTACATTGCATATTTATTTATTTTTATTAAAGACAATATTGCATTGATAATACAATAATTTTATCACTGAAATTAAGGTGGATTGTCATTTATTATTATTGATTGGCATCTTAAATATTAAATACATATTTTTTTAACTAAATAGAGAGGTTTATAATAATTAGTATAGTACATCACTCAATAAGTTCGTAGGACTTTTAGACAAAATTCGACTTTATTCATCAACACAGTCTGGAGCATTCTTTTTAGGTCTGCAAACAGGTAGTATCCGGAGAAAAAGTGCAATTCATGTAATTTTGCCATTGTCGCGATCGACTTGTGACACGGTACATTATCTTGGTGAAATAACACTTTTTTCTTCTTTATTTGGGGTCGTTTTTCACAATTTCTTCCTTCAAACTTGAGGTAAACGACGAATAAAATACCGTGCGCGTCCCAAAACCTTACCAGTTTACATTTGCAGTTTTGGTCGCTTTGAACGGCTTTCATCCTTTGCTTGCCAATTAGTTGGCTGCCGATTTGACTCCGAAGTGTAGTGATGGATTCATTTATCATCCATTGTCACATACCGCATGAAGAAATTTTGAACTAAACAACTTATAAGGGACAACAGAAATGAAAATCGTACATTCGTCAGTTAAAGATAGAATCAGAAGTGATGATATCCTAGATAATGTCTGTCAAATTCCAAATATTGTAAGATGGACAAGAACTAGAAGGCGTTATTGGAGATACCATGTTGAAAGAATGGCAGATAATAGAATCACAAATATTGCAATATAACTACTCAAGTGGAAAACCCTCTATAGGAAGGTCTCCGAAGAGATGGCAAGAAAGTTGGACAACCGCATCTCAAAATAAAATTGTTGAAAAACAAAGGCCTATGACGTAAGGAAAGAAGAAGAAAAATAAAAACAGGCAATCAGCGTGCGGTCGCCCTAGGGTATGACCGATCCAATTCCACTTTATTCTATTGACAATTTTGTTCATCGCCTTCAGATCTGCCAGTCCACAAATTCTCGTTTAATATTCTATTTGGCCAGAAAATGTTTATTATCCACCTGAGAAAACTGACGAAAATTTAACAGTATTCTTCCAAGTATTACAGTCCTATAGTAGTATCAATAAACAAATTGTTTTAAAAATGGGTATAGAATACACTCTGAAAATCCTTTCATCAACGTGATATGAATCAGAATAAAACATTCCTATATGCATTCTTCCAAAATATATTTAATGATAACCAACCATTCTCACCATATCGTATTCATTAAATCAAAATTTAGTACTTGCAAATCTAGACACTGATAATATTGTCAATAAACAATAAAAAAAAAAAAAAGTAAACATACATTTTATAAAATTTTAATCTCATAAAAATAAAAAAAATACATTTAAGAAGAATTTGCATTTGGACCACGTCGTCTTCCAAATGATTGAACTACATTGACGAAACGACGATTATATTGAATACGTCTCTTTGCACGTCCAGTTTTCTTCTTCTTTTTTTCTTGTTTTTCAACTTTTGGTGTTTGTCCCTTAACTTTTCCTATTATTTTAAAAGAAAAAAACGAATTATCAATAAACAAATTTTAAAGCAGGAAGATTAAAAAAAAACAATCATTTTACATACCTGCACGAGCTAAAGATCCATGCACTTTACCACCAATTAAAGGGATATCAAAGTCAAGTTCTGTGCATGTAAGTGATGAAACTAAATCATCATCTGTTAGAAGTCTTCCTTCACAAGATAGTGAAAATGTTAAATCATTTATATTCTGTGCTGCTAAAATTTTTTGCTGTAAATTATAACAGAATTTAGTTGGAAATTTGGACATTTTTTTCTCGGTGATTGTAATAACTATTAATATTATGCAATATACTGTTGTAGTTAACTACTATCATTAAAATATTGATGATTATTTTAATTACTAAATTCCTAATTTATTAACAAAAGTTACGAAATATGAAATATTAGGAGTTACCATAACCTAAAAAAACAGTCTTGTCCAATATTAGTTAAGATGTTACAATACCAAACTTAAATTCAGATTTATATATGCTATTAATGCATAATAAAATATAATAATTTACCTTCATAGCAACAATCGTATCAAATGGTGATACATCAACTACCAAAGCACCAAAAGGTGCACCACGAACATGCAATTGCATTATCTATAACAAAAAAAAAAAAACACAAAAAAAAAACAATTATATTATATTATTTTAATGCACAAGAATTAAATATATAAATAAATGTAATTAATTGTTTAAGAACTCACAATTTATTGAATTTATTTTATATTCACAAATTAAAGACGTCGCTTCTGTACGACTAATAACACGAGAAAAGAAAGATGGCGATTGTGATTTTCACGTTTATGATTTTTTTTTTATCGAAAAGTAAGTCGTCACATCCAAATTCGTTCACAGAAATGTATCTACACTGTTAATAACTAAAGAAAAAATAAATTTAGTGACAGACATTCATCTAGTACGTTGTTTGATTCATATTAAATTCAATTTTTATTAAAACACACGGTATTAATAATTTAATGATTTTTTAATCATACCAACTGAACTAAATCAATTTGTCAGCGTGTGATCGAAGCTAAAAAGATGTGTGTTGTCCAAGGTTGTATACAGTTTATTCCGATTCAAATATGTAGTATATATATGTATGCTGAAATAATATGTATGCTGAAATATTTATGCTGAACAACGATACGATATAATTTCGGGAGTGTAGATCTTTTTCTTATTCCTTGCCTTACTCCTTATTCAGGGTCAGCCCTTCTACTTTTCAATCTATTTCTCCACAAGTTTCTGTCATTTTGAACAACTGATAACCAAGTAGCTTGTCGGCGACCGCATTTTCTTACATCTTTTCCAATATTCAAAGCCAATTAAACGCAGTAACATTTCCGGTCTGCGCATCACCTAACCGAACCATCTTAATCTACTTTGGGAGTAACTTTTAAACTGCCTCGAATATAGTTGTTTTTAATTCTGTCCTTCAATCTTACACCGGATGCCCATCTTAACATTCTTATGTCGGTTGTGTGTAGTTTCTGTATATGATTTCATTTTACTACCCAACATTCAGAATCGTAAGTCTTTGTCGAACAACAGTTTCATACACTTTCTCTGTCAGCAATCAAAACATTGCCACTCTCATCCTTTATGGTCTTTGCCTGCAGCATTTCTTTGTGCAACAATATCTCATTTTGATCGCAAGACTGAAGACGCTCATATAGCTGATTTGTTGCTCTAGATTTAACAATAGCTACCACCCTTCTTGCTTCACGTTTTGTTAATTTATACATGTCTAAATCGTCACTGGAGCAAGTTCTTTGCCAAGTTTTGTATGATGTTTTCTTTCTCGTGATATTTTTCTGAACCTTGGTATCCCACCACCAAGTTTCTTTTCCTATATGCAAAGAACCTTTTGACATACCAAGGTATTGTTTTGATTTCTCTTTGCAAAGCATTTCAAAGTCATTCCACATAACCTCCGGCTCGCGATCATCTTGAAAATTACTTTAGTATGTAGAAAGCGTTGTTATAAGACGGTCACTTCCTACATGTAACTTAAACCACTTTGGTTTTTCAATGTCGTTCCGCCTTTTGTTTCTTCAAGAACAATTTTTGCAACTAGCAACCTGTACTTTGAAGTAAGAGGCTCACCTAGTATTACCTTGCAGTCTTTAAAATATTTCAATTTGAGTCTATGACGTAGTTTAAAATTAAATTGTGATGGGGTTTTTCTACTTTTGTCCGTTATTAGGTGTTCCTCTTTTTTTGCAAGGTAAGTGTTTACTATGACCAAATTATATACCACTGCCAATTGCAAAATATCATCACCCTGAGAACTATCCCAAGCAACATGATTTGGTAATGACGACTAGCATATAGTATTGACGACTGTAAAGAAGACAGTATTTACTAATATA
>JANSTX010032399.1:0-14010 GCA_027564355.1 Penthetria funebris | reverse complement strand
TGTTCTCTTGTATTATATTCCTGTAATTTTAGGTTATTTTGCAATTCTATTTAATAAATACTTATATATTATGTTGTTATTCATTAAACAATTTCCAGAGCCTCCAATAATTGGTAACCAATTTTATGTTTCTCTTGTTTAACTCATAATATCGTCCAGTTGATAAACCGAGAAAACCTTATTGACAATAATTACCAATATTGTTAGTTTTTAAATTGATTATGATCTTAAAGTTGATAGTTTTTTACAAGACCTTTTATCAAATTGACGTACTGCAAAAGTTGGAAGGTAAAAAAATAGCCCATCATGTCTCACATTTATGTTTTCGTTCAAAAAAAATGTATTCCTAAACACAATATCAAATGCGGATTTGTGGAGTGTGGCAGATCGAAAGACGACCCATTAATTTGGTTTGTATCTAATTAACTGTATATCTATGCAATCACCAAACATTTAATCATTTTAAATAAAATATGTTATCTGCAGTCTAAAATCTGTTAGATAAATAATTTAAAAATAGTTACATATTAATATGATATGCGTTTAATTTTACAATGATAAATATATTCTTATCAATCAAATAGAGCTTGTAATCATTGCATTCAAAAATATATAAGAAATTAAAGAAAATGTGATCAATCATCTTAACCTTTACGACGTTTTCTATACACACATATAATATCAAATGCCAACCGAAAAACTGCATTAATATCGCATGATGATGTCTATAACCGGTTCACATGAAGATATTGAATTCACTGACATCATTTGTATGCTATCGCAAACTGGGTCGAATTTGAAAGTGAAATTGGAACGACTTGTGATATGCAGCTAACAAGTCGGTGTAAAGATCAATGTTTCAAAGGCGAAACTAATGAAGATTGGTACGTCGAGATTCGATGTTCAGTTATGGCCAAACGGCGACGTAATAGATGAAGTAGTGGACTATCCAATAATTGGGCAGTTTTTTGACAATTAATGGTGATGGTGAAACAGATGTAAAGTGCCGTATATAGAAAGTTCGTCAATTGTTTGGTATGTTGAATGAAAGTCTAACGCTCGTCACAAATTTCAAAAAAAAAATATCTAAAGTTGCGCATTAAAAATTTGAATCTTAGCGAATTATATATACTCAAACCATAATATAATCACTAATTAGATAATTGATCACTGTCACGTCGATCTATCTGTTTATACTATACAGAATCTAAATATATAATATATACGAGTATATTGATCTGACTCTCAATCTCCAATTCTTACCACACAAATGTCCATAAATCGAAAAGTTTCACAGTAGTTTTTGAACTGCACAAAATATTAAGGTAATGCCAACTATAGATTTTCTGAATAACTTAAAACAAATGGTTCTGTATGTCTTCACTAAAAATTGATAAGGTCATATTAAACTTATTATACAAGCCACTAAACATTTATTATCATGAGTAATAAATGAAAACATTGAAAAAAAAAAATTTAACACATTTCACCAATTGGTTTAATCATCAATTCGTGAATTTGCACATGAGGGGGAGTGCCAAGTATATATAAAACTGCATCTGCAATATCTTTTGCATCTAATGCCGGCCAAGATTTGACAGTTTCTTTAGCATTTTCATCTTCGGTTATGTTAGTTGTAACCACACCCGGGCTAAGACTCTATAAATAATTATATAATTTTAGGTCTAACTCAAAAATTTTTAAACCACCAATATAAAATTGGTATTACTTACGGTCACTTTAATTTTAGTACCGGCAAACATAAATTCTTGACGTAATACTTCTGTTATCGCAGTGACCGCATATTTTGATGGTGAATAAACATTTGACATCAGAGTTTTCATAATTGGTATTTTATGTCCAATTACACTATTAATATTAATAAAATGACCATCGTTAATATTTTTTCGTTTCATAATTTCAGCACTTCTTTTCGTACATAAAATTAGACCCCATACATTTGTCTGAAGTACATCTTTTAATTGTTGTTCATTACCTTCATCAATTATTTTTGTATGTTTTGCAATACCAGCATTATTTATTAAAACATCAATATTTCCAAATTTATTTTCAATCCATTTAAATGTCTCATTAATTTCATCATCTTTTGTAACGTCACATTTTTTTGAATGCAAATTATTACGCATTGAATTGGGTATTTGTAATTTAAGATCATCAATGCATTCGGGCCGTCTTGCCAGACCAACAACAATCATACCCGATTTAACTAATTCAATGGCAATAGCGGCACCAATTCCTGAACTAGAACCTGTTACCACAGCTATTCGGTTGTACCAACGTTCCATATTTTCTTATATAATTTTTGTTGTCGAAATTTAATTTCTATTGAATTGAGTTATTAAAGTTAAACTAAAACTGATATTTATTTTATTGTGATTTTATAAAATTATTTGTTTCTCACAAACGTTTAATCTTATCTGAATTTTCTGTTGAAATTATCATTCCAAATTATTGTGTATGTCTGGTAGGAAATCTACTTAGGAATTACATTGTTGGATTAAGGTAGCTGATACACATTTTATGAATAATTAGATAATATATTATGAAATGGACATATGACTATATTTATAGTATTTATGGTTCGTGATCTATACCTAAATAACTGCCCAAATATTGAGCAGATCTTTTCATTTCATATATTTGAGTATCGTCGACATTCAAGACGGTGATAATATTCATAATTAATTGCGTCTTTAAATCAAGAGTCTTAACGTAACATAATCACCATAATTAGTTAAATCATCAATGCCAATACAACTGATTATACTACCAAATCCCCTAAAATATTCCATCTGTTTTGTAGTACTTAGTTGTTTTTTTTTTTTTAAATATTTAAAATTTAAAAACTGGTGCTAGAAAAATGATATTTCCATAGCATTATTATCATCTTTAAAAATTGAAATAATCCCCATTTATAGTTATTTAGTTGGGTCAAAAGTCAAGTATATTTTCAAGGATAGATTAAATTATGTGGTGCTGTATGTCTTCGCTAAAAACTGATAAAAGGTTATAGTAAACTTCAATACGCCAAATTTAATAACATCATCTTAAAATAACATATTAATATTTAAAAATATTTAAAACATTTCACCAATGTGTTTAATAATCAATTCGCGAACTTGCACATGAGGGAGAGTATCAAGTATATATAAAACAGCATCTGCAATATCTTTGGCATCTTATGCTGGGCAAAATTGGGTAGTTTCTTTAGCATTTTCATCTTTGATTATGTTAGTTGTAACCGCACCTGGACTTAGAGTCTATTATTACGCATTGAAACGGGAATTTGCAATTTAAGATCATTAATGCATTCGGGCGGTCCAACAATAATCATACTCGATTGAACTAATTCAATGGCAATGGCGACAGCAATTCCTGAACTAGAACCTGTTTTTTTTTGTTGCCCCGAAATGTTATTCCTATTGAATTTGGCTATTGAAAACATATACTGATATTTATTATTACAATTTTATTCAATTATTTTTGTATTTCCATACGTGCAATCTTATCTGTGTTTTTTTTTTTCAAAATTAACATTTCACATTATAGTACGTATATGTTTGCTCGAAATACACAGATATTGTTGTATCAGTTGTATATATTATAAGTAGCAACTGATACGACATATCAGAGAATATATCAGGTTTTATGTGTGGTAACGAATGGATTGGCCGACTATCATCGCGCTGTGTCACTGGTAACTTGATCACGGTATATGTCAGTAATGGCGTGCTTGATCCTACATTTTCCCTTGTGGCGTAATTAGACCCCATCTCACACTATTTGGATCATTTATCACATATATGTTTTAACTTAATCTAAGATATCAAAAACAAAAGTTTAATTGGAAAAGAACTTACCGTCATATAGTTTTTTGACGACTTAATATTTGAGATTAAGCTGAAGTACAAGTAATTGTTACTTCAAGTTGTTTAGCATAATCTAATTTAGTGAATATTTTTTATTTAAAAAATCAATGTAATTCTACATCATTTTAGATCACTTAAAAAATAAAATTTGCACAATAATTTAAATGCAATAAAACAATAAAAACAATTTTATTAATTAATTTAGAGCATCTCACCAATTGGTTTAAGAATCAGTTCATGAATTTGAACATGAGGTGGTGTTCCAAGTACATATAAAATTGCGTCTGCAATATCCTTTGAATCTAATGTTGGCATACTTTCATAAAATTTTCTCAAGGATTCATTTGGTGCTATATTCGTTGCTACCAAACCAGGACTAATACTCTATAAATTGTGGAATAAAAGAATTTCATAATATTTTTAATATTTTTAATTTATTTAATTACGGGATTACGACTGTACTCACAGTAATTTTAATTTGTGTACCAGCATACATAAATTCTTGTCGTAATACTTCTGTCAGTGCAGTAATTGCATATTTTGTTGCTGCATAAGCATTTGGAATTAAAACTTTTAGTACTGGAATTTTATGTCCTAGTATACTATTGATATTAATAAAATGACCATCGTTAATATTTTTACGTTTCATAATTTCAGCAGTCCTTTTTGTACATAAAATTAGACCCCATAAATTTGTTTGAATTATATCCTTTAATTGTTGATCATTTCCTTCATCAATTATTCTACTTGGGTGTGCAACTGCAGCATTATTTATTAATACATCTACAGTGCCGAATTTTTGTTCAATCCATTTAAATATCTCATTAACATCATCATCTTTAGTTAAATCACAATACCGTGAATGCAAATTATCACGCACTGATTCTGGTAATTCATTTTTAAGTTGATCAATAAGTTCTGGACGTCTTGCTATTCCAACAACAATCATACCAGATTTAACTAAATCAATTGCAATTGCTGCACCAATACCTCCACTAGCACCAGTAACAACTGCCACACGTTCGTGCCAACGTTCCATTGATTATGTTCTTAAGTTATTTTTTTAAAATTTTTTAATTACATATGTTATGGAGTGTGTGTCTAACTGTGTGTAAAAACTGTTTGATAAGTAATGGAAATTTCGGTTTTCAGATTATAAATGTGCGAATATATATTTTTATATCTAATCATCAAAAGCCTTGAATGTTTGTTATTTTCATATATTCAGCAAATTAACTCATTTATACACAAACGTAAAATATTAATGGTATAATTTGTATTTATAATACTAAATTAGTCTATTTAACTTTGAGCTATAAGAAGTCGTAAATTACTATATCTATAAGTATATGTACTAATTAAAGTTATGCTACAGAAAAGTGTGGACCACTATTTTTTTTTAGAATAATCTAATGCTTGACCAATTATAGTATGTGCCATAATTTCCATGGTCACTGATTTAAAAATTCCAAATGTTACGCAATATTTATTCAGGACAGACAAATTTATAGTATAAGATTCAAAGATCATATATAATTAGAGATAATCTGGCTTAGAATGAACGTGTTTGTTTCGAATAGATTTTTAAATTGCAATCATCAAATTATAAACTCAGTTGAAATAATAAGTGTTAGGTAGAATGAATATATAGAGGTGCAGATGTTTCCATAGTGACCTGTATATTTGGTATTCGACTAACATTTTGAGGATTCTTTAGCCATATTTAACTTCAAGCGGTATCACCGATCACAATATGTGTGATAATTGTTAAAAATATAGCTATTATTGTCTTATTTGCGGTCATTAGTGAATCGAGGTAGCTATATTTAATTTTACATATCCACTACTACCGAATTATTTAAATGTATCTCACTTTTTTACAGTTTTTTGGTTAGCATTTGATATTATGTAAACGAAAAATTAACATTGAAAAACCACCCTGCTTTAAATATGAAAGTGATTCAAATTCGTTTTAGGGTTATTCACAGAATTCTATAAAAATCTAGATACTAACAAACCACCTGATTCTGATGGTATTCCGGCCATAATTCTGCGTAAATATGCAACTTCTCTCGCTCTACTGCTTAGCTACAAATATATACGTATATTCCCTACAATCTGGTCATTTTCCATTCGCATGGAAGATGGCAAGCGTCGAGCCTATTCCTAAAAAGGGTTCAAAATCGAATCCCTACAATTACAAAGCTATTACTTTAATCTTATCGAAGGTCTTGGAAAAAATCATTAACTTTAAGATCACATCTTACCTGGAATCCAATAAAATTATTCATGATCGTCAATACGGTTTTCGATCGACAAAAGATTAACGGATGATATTTTGACTTATCTGACTGAAATTTGGAGTAGAACATGTTTGGTGAGACTTGGATGCTTGCACTCGACATATCCAAGGTTTTTGACAGAGTTTGCCATGGGGCACTGTTGTTGAAACTGGTCTCTTATGGTATTCATCCTGATTTGGGGGGTGTGGATTTTAAATTTTCTGAAAGGTCGCTCGATTCGGGTTGTTTTCGATGACTTCTGATGGTCACCAACTGATCACCGGTCATATAGATTCTCTTCAGCATAGGCGCAATGTGGATGGCGCTATCACTCTACTATATGATATTATCATGGCAATTGTTCTGCTGAGATTGCCAGCATTATGCCCAATATTCGGATTTTTTCCCTTAATACGCTTAAATTTCGAGGCACGTTTATGTCGCGTATTTCTCGTCTGTGGAACCTGTCTGAGGATGTGTGTTCCGAATTTGAGTTACTGGTAACACTCTTACATGTAAAATTGGGTTCAGTAAAATCTTGATGATAGGCGGCCACACCATTCGTCATCTATGGAAAATGTTATAGTAAAATTCAGTGTATTATTCACCCAGTTACATAACAAAACCTTATTATAATATTTTACAATCAAACCAGTTCACCGACAGACTTAAGAATAATTTCATGAATTTGTACATGTGATGGTGTTCCCAGTGCATTTAAAATACAATTGGAAACATCTTCGGTGTTCAGTGTTGGGAAATCTTTTATTAAATCTGAGTTTTTGGAATTTTTGAAAATTGACATATCAGTTGTGACCAATCCTGGGACTAATGTTCTAAAGAGGAATAAATAAACATATTTTAATTTGTAGTTGCTATGGTAAGCATTCTCGGATAATTCATTGTGTAATGGTTATCCGATTACAGACAAACCAGGCAGAATTTGAAACCTCCAAATATGTTAGATTTGACATAAATATGCAAGATAATATGTAAAAATAGTTTCAATTTACATAATTAAAAAACATAAAAAAAAATCACAGTCACAGTTACTTTAATTTTTGTTCCGGTAAAAATAAATTCCTGTCGTAAAACTTCTGTTTGTGCTGTTAAAACATGCTTTGTTGGACAATACACATTAAGTACTGGTGGTATGCCCTTAAAAATTGGTACCTTATGTCCTGAAATGCTATTTAAATTAATAAAATGTCCATCAACAATTTTATTACTTTTCATAATTTCGGCTGCCCCCCCCTTTCGTACATGTTATCAGATCACATAAATTTGTTTGAATAACATCTTTTAATTGTTCTTCATTTCCTTCATCTAAAATTAATGTTTGTTTTACAACACCCGCATTATTTATGAGTACATCAATTTTATGCAATTTTTCTTCAATCCATTTAAATGTTACATTAACGTCTTCATCAATTCTAATATCACACTGTTTTGCATAAAATTTATTACGTACATTTTCTGGTAATTGTGACGTTATTTCATTTGTTCGCTCTGTTGTACACTTATCCAGACCGATTACAAACATTCCCGATTTGAGCAGTATTTTTTACAACATACTGCATCAATTCCAGAATTCGAACCAATAACAGCTACACGATTTAGCCAACGCTGCATATTTGAATATGTTATTTAGTATATATTCAGTTTGTGATCGTTACTATACATTTACAAGTAAACAAAAAGAAAATTATCAGAGATCTGTATCATTATTGTTGATAAATATATGTTTTAACATTGACCTCCTTATCATTAAATGTACCAACATATAATTCAATAAACAATATTTGAAGTAAATGCATTTCAGTGGTGATCTATTGAGATCTATTTTGCAATATTAATTCGATACACTGATTGTCTAAATATATATATAAATATATATATAGTATTTATATAGTATAGTTCACAATTTCATTGCATATTCGCTCAAGAATTTCTTAAAAACTTTACTATTATCATCTTATATCTTGTACGCCATAAGAACCCATTATGATATTAATATATCGTTTCCAATAAACAAGATCAAATTTTAATTGAATCACAGTATTTTTCAATATACTGTCAGTAAAATCAAGACTGCAGCCAAAATCACGTAGATTTTGGTGTGCTATTTATATAGGAATTAAAAAACGATCAAGACATTGTGTCCTATATATTAAGAAACACGTCACCATACTGCAATTGCAATTGTCATGTGATTGTAGGGGTGTTAATATAGATAACCTAAGATCTGGATGTTCGTCATAATTTTGAAATTTCCATTTCTGACTTAATATTTATTATTAAGATCATCGTATTTGAAATATATCAATAGAATTTATGATATTCAGTGCGATTTTTGGTTTAAAATATTCGATATTTAAATTTGAAAAATCATTTGATTACTTATCCCGATCGAAGATCCTACGAAAGAAAGCACATTATCTGCAGTTTTTTTTTTTTGGAGAAATGATCTACAAATCTATTAGAATTTTGTATTCAATTTAATCAAATGAATAGAAATTCCATAATAAGGTTCAGTCTATTCATTGTTAATGGCTTAATTTTTACTGTTTATTTACTGGCTTAATCAAATAATTATATATACTATTAATAAATGATAAATTTTATTTTTAAATTATAAAAGTTGTGGGTGTTTAAAATGCAAAAATATGAAACTGATCTGTAATCTGTAGTATGACTAAAACATTTCACCAATTGGTTTAATAATAATTTCATGAACTTGAACATGCGGCGGTGTTCCAAGTACGTATAAAACACTATTCGAAATATCTTCAGGTTCAAGCATTGAATATGTCAAATATGGATCATCATCATTACTGGTCATTTCTGTTTTAACTATTCCAGGACTGATACTCTGTAAAGAAAGATTATATTGATATTATTTATCATGAGATCAGTGGTTTTCAGTATTATATTCGGTATAGGTAGCAATTCTACTGAATGGAAGTCAGTTCCACTGACAATTGGATACAAACAATGTATTTACAATCTTCATTTTTAAACATAATATTTACTATACAGTTTTTTTCACAAAATTGTTCCTTTAACTATTACAGTGATTATAACAAATAATCAACTATACCATTTGGTATCTTTACCAAGATCTTTACGGAATGTTTAAAAATTTTATACAGGGGAAAACAGAAAAATTGAATTTCGATTGTTATATATGGTCCTAGTAAAATTAATTATTGAAATTGATGAATGAAGGACAAAGTACCTCTACGTTCCGGAATCTTGATCACAATTCACAATATATTATTTCCTGCGTGTTCGTGACTAAAAACACCGACAAACTATATAGACATAGATAGATATATAAACCCCTCATCTGAATTATTCATATACTTAGAACTGAACAATTATAATATTGATTCTTCCATTTGGAAAATCTCAAGTTTTATAGTTATTTCGAGTGACATTTAATGTTGAGATGATATGATAATGATCAACATAAATTATTGGTTTGAATTTTATGTCTGATAGATTTAGGAGTTGAATGAAAATTCATAAAATAATTTTTATCTGCAGTCCACTAGAATACAAATACTAAATTGAAACTATTTTCTTGATCAGTAATAGAACTACATGCCTTACTATCGAAACCGCAATGGAAACGACACTCATCAAAGTTCACAAAATAATTAATAATAAAAATAATTGGATTGCACTTACAGTGACTTTAATTTTAGTTCCAATAAAATTAAATTCCTGTCGCAATACCTCAGTTAGTGCTGTTACCGCATGTTTTGATGGTCCATACAGATTAAATACTGGTGGTATATCTTTTATAATTGGTATTTTATGACCGCTAACACTATTAATATTAATAAAATGACCATCATTGATATTCTTTCGTTTCATAATTTCGGCAGCTTTTTTCGTACATAATATTAAACCCCATAAATTTGTATCAATTATATTCTTCAATTGATCTTCATTTCCTTCATCTAAAACTAGTGTTTGTTTAATAACACCGGCATTATTAATTAATACATCAATTTGATTAAAATTTTCTTCAATCCATTTAAATGCACCAAAAATATCTTCATCTTTGGCAATATCACATTTTTTGGCATGTAATTTATTGCGAAGATTTTCGGGAATATTTTCTCTAATTTGTTCCACACGTTCAATACGTCTTGCCAAACCAATGACAACCATTCCGGCTTTAACTAAATGCTCAACAATTGATGCACCAATGCCGGCACTAAAACCTGTGACAACAGCTACTCGACCATTCCAACGTTCCATTTATAATATGATATTTAGTAGTACGTTTATTTTAAAATATCAAACTTATCTATTGAATGGAAAAAAGTTTTTCTTTATTGTATCACTCACGATAAATAAGCGTTGTCCGTTTGATATTTTAAAACTTATCAATTCAAAGGTCATTTCTATTACTAAAAAAATAAATTTATTCACATATTTATAAATTCTAATTTAAAAAATACATAATCTTGTAATTTAATCATCTCTGATAACAGGGTGTGGTTGTATGCGAAAGATTTATGTAAGTATAAAAATAAGGAGAATTAAAAAATTGTTGTATTGTTAAATACAAATACAAAGCAGAAAACAAAATATGTTCACTGATGATTAAATTTAGTAATTACAGAAAACATTGCTTCTATTGAACCTATGATCATTTCGACCTTTATTCTGTGCTAGAGAGCAAATGGATTCAATGCGAACAAGCACCATTTTTGACTACGTCTGGCTAGTATCATCAGTTTTGCATATTAAGATAGGTAGAAGATAATACCACTGGTATTAGAGTTCTTAATGATGATTGTTCTTTAGACAATCGAGTCTTTTATCACACTGGACTGGTAGTCTCACTGTATGGCCGATATAATTTCAATTTCCCGATTTTATCCAATCACAATCCACTTTCAAATCCGTCAGCCTCCATAAATTCTCATTTGATATATCACATTTGGCTCGAAAATTTTAAGTATGCATCTGCTGTACCTATTTAGAGAAACTTGAATTTGTGACAAGATGTTATTTGTCATCAAGTGTTACAGTCGTTAATCAGTTAATTTTACTTTAGATTTTTTGAAACTTATGACGATTGGAAACATTTCCTCAGTTTTTTGCGTATACAAAACTTTATATCGGTTTCAACATCACCATTAATTGTGAAAAAAATTTCCCAACTATTGGAAGTACTTGACTTTATCAATTCCTTCCTTTCGTTGATCTAAAGAGCAATTTAGACCAATTTGTGTATTTTACAAATAAATTCCAATTTCACCCTCACGCTCAATTTGCCATAGCAGATAAATGTCACCATTAAATATGTTCCAAGTCTCGTCGATCGGTTTCATATTGCCTTATTTTCTCACTTTGAAGTTTAGCAACATTTTTGCTTTTTAACGCAGTTCTAAATTATCTCTTTATTTGTGCCAAAAATTTTCATTTCATTTGTCCAATAATGATCTGTCATAGAATTTTTCAATCTTTTACTAACAGTTATTTGCTCAGTTTGATTTTTGGTATGCGTTACCAACAGTGCAGTGTGAAAGTTGACAGTGAAAAGTTTTGTAAATTTGAAATATTAGTAAACATTTAACACTGCATCTTGCTGTGAATTTTCGATCTGATAATGGCTTCAAGACGACCAAAGATAATATATGCTTTGCAGATACACTTAACATTAAATCACAACTCTAATACTATGATCCATACAACTCGATCGATTTTCTAAAAAACAAAAAAAAAGGATTTCATAAGAGGATATCGTTCTTTCAGAAATTCAATTTAATTTTGTTATTGATCTAAAAGTGGGTAGAATTATATAGATTTTAGTCAAAATCTGGGTTATTCATCTTTAACTTATCTCGTGTGCTATCGACCGCCTGAAAAATATTTCGTCAAAAAACTGCCTAGCTACTTAGGAGTCTATGAATCATTCTACTGAATTATTCACATATATGCAACCGCGGATAATTTAATGCTTGATATTGTTATTTTTCACACGGTAATCTCATTTAAGTAAAGGTCGAAATGATGATGATAATGTCATTCTACAATCAATTGTCAGGGTGATGTAATTGATGATATTGGGTACCATAAGCACATACTTTTTTTAGGGATCACCCAATTTAGCAGCGTAATTTCATTGAAATTTTACATTTTATATATTCAAGCTGATCAGATTGCATAGTACGAAATTATGTACTTATATATGAATATATAAAGTAATTGCATATACATGGATTCAAATTTGAAGATCATATGATCTTCACGAAAAAAAAAAAGGAAAATAAATCAATGAAGCAGTTGGGCAGTGGAATTGAGAATATTTTAGTTATTGGTTAACTTGAAATAAAATATGTAAAATGTAAAATATTTAAGAATGGTAGACAGTAAAAAAAATTATGTATTCATAAAATAGAATATCGTGAATTCGTGAACACCAATTCATCATACTCATCTCTATTTGTTTTTTCTTGCAGGCAGAAAACTGAGGGTAAAATTGGAACAATTTGTAAAATACATATCATAGTTCGATCTAATTATCAATATTTCAAAGACTGAATGAATAGATGAAGTAAAGAATTTCACATTTGGGAAATTATTTAACATATCCATGGTAGTGCTCTAAAACAGATGTTAGTTTTCGCATACTGTTGTTTATTTTTAAAACTAACTGTTTATCGATACTATATTATTATGCCTGTGAAACTTGGAAGGTCATGTCATATTTACTTAATTTTCTGACCAAATATAGAACCAAAATGAGTTAAATGTGATTGTAACCAATGGAGGAGTCTAGTGCCAGTGAAAGTTCTGGCCAGATATTTTGTATAATTGCGGTTATTCATTGATACTCTACGATCGCTCTCACGTAGATTAAAGTTCGGTTCGATGTGATGATGATTATTAATTAATATTCTGATATTAATTACTGCTATATCATGTTTATCATATGCTGACGATATGGTCGTTAATTTAAATTGGAAAAAACCATATAAAAACTTTCTAACTCCAGCATAGTGTTAAAATCGATGCTGAGATTGGGTTAAGCTATGACGAATAGGAATTCGTTTGCTCATCTTTCAATACAATATCATTCAAAAAATTCCTAGTCAAAATCTATTCATTTATTTATGAGAATAATCTTAAGGATGATGAGGATCTGATGATTAAGATGCTCTATCTTAATCATCAAATGGTCATCATTCTTAAGATTATTTTCATAAGATTCAAAGCATTGTCATCACAGTCAAATACTATATATAATTAGAAGTTAACAATATACAGTTACCTGCTATTCCTTAAGGCAATATGTAGGATATTTTTTCTATTAATATTTATTTGGACAACTGACACAAACACAACTGATATATATGTATATATATATATATATATAAATATATTTGAATAATGCGATAATAACGAAATTCAACAAAAAAGATATTTACCACTGTCAGAAACCATAAAATATGAACGTACTCAATTATAATTAAATTATTCCTGTAGTTTTAATTCAACATTATTGAGGTTAAGTTTTGTTTTTGTATAGTTTTTTTTTTTGTGTTGAAAAATGTCGTTGGTTTTTATTGTTTTAATTATTAAATCAATGTAAGTTACATTTTAATTTAATATTTTATTATTATATGAATTTTGACTAATTTATTTTTAATAAACATAAGTAAAATACAATCATTTATCAATTTATGTATTGTATTGAAATGAAATTCACTTTCCATTTCTTGAGCTGTCAAATGGCGCAGTCCAAGACAAACATCAATAGTGGTGTCAGTATAGAAGCATGTTTCACACCCACGATGCACAACTCTTCATTC
>JANSTX010032377.1:0-14012 GCA_027564355.1 Penthetria funebris | reverse complement strand
TATCGAATTGGCAACAATAATAGCCTAGGCTATATGCTTTGGTAATGGCGGCACAGTCGCCATGTTGCGGTGATTTTAATTGGCTCTAGATTTACAGTAGAATATGTTAGCCACATATTCACCTAGAGACCCTCCAATCACGACCTGCATGCCTTTTAACGTCAAACAATCTAATAAAACTAGATTGATAAGCTCTATTCTACTGCTGCCAATCTGCCCAAAGTTATTTAAGATTTGTCAGATTGGCAGTAGTAGAATAGATCTTATCAATCATACACGAAGCATATATACACGAAAATAGTTTATTTTTAAGTGTGTATCAACAGAATGTAATAAATGTCAAACAATGGTTCAGACAAGTTTTGTATAGATATGATAAGTTCAAGAATTAGCAAAAAATTGCATAACAGGATATGTGACTAAAAGATACTTATCTTGCGAATAGTTAGTAAAGCGACTGCTGAGTATAAATTAAATTGATGATCACTTTTGTTATGTGATTTCAATGATAGTTTATTTCAAATTCAAATTCTTATTCAAAATATATTTCATTGTGTAATCTTACTAATAAAAAGATGACCACCTATCGTATCCCCTCAATGCTTATTCTACACATGGTGACTTATTTTATATTATGCAGGAAAATTGAAGAGTAGAATATACCCATGGTAATTTGACTTGGGACAGAAACTGGAAAGATTATTAGTAAAACCAGTTTATAGTGGTTGGTTGGGAGATAAGGATAGTAGGGATAATGATAGTCTAATGTCAGGGTCTTGACTAACGTTCATAAACTGAGTGATATCAATAGTGGAAAAGATCGACGGTAAGGCTTTCGATCATTGCCACACCACGAAAACATTTTGTTTCCAAAAGTTATATAAAATTTTGTACTTTAGATTGTAATCCGGTATATGACATTAATGAAAAAATAATTCATAAATATAATTTAAAAAATATGTTTTATACATTTAAAATATGTTCTATAAAATTGGAAATTAGGGAAATTCTTCTCAATTATGTCAGACATTTTCTTTTTAATAATTTCTTCAAGACCAGGTGTCTTTGATGCTATTGATTGGCAATTTTTCCGGATTTCAGTGTGGTTGTCATATTAAATGATTTTAGAATAAATGCATTATTGAAAATTTTATTGAATAATGCACCTAGAAATTATAAGATTATATATTCATTAGAATATATATATTTATACTGACACTTCATAATGCATTTATACTTTCTCTATAAATTACATTACACGCCATGAAATATTGTATTTCAACCTTATATATGCCTAGGATTAATCAAATCTTCAATTAGATCATTACATTAGATATATACTCGTTTAGAGCATTCATTATATAATAGTAGGTTGACTATCAATTCAAATTTAAATTGTAAATATATTCTGTAGAGTAAATGGATACATGAATAATATTCAAATTAGATATGGTTAACCTTATAGGATAAATTTATTAATGGAGAAAGTCCAGCTGTAAATGGTATTGAAATTAATATTCCTTCAAATTCAATACATTTATTAGAAGTTTTCAACCTAAATCAATTGATCATTTCTATTGTAATCAAGATTGTAATTATTAGAACCATCATACTTGCCTTTTATTTGCGGTAGATTAGTATTGCATCAATCACATTATGCAGTTGTTTAGAAGAAGTACCTGGTAGTATTAAGTATAGAATAACATTTACTAAGTATTTTATTTGATGACTTCATAAATAATTTGTTGCCAACATAATATGCAACACCAGCATTTAATTGAAATATTACGGACCCCGCCACCATGTCTGTTCCCCTACAAGCTGTTCATGGCATATCTCCCTTGATGCAAGATCCACCGGATTATGATTAGTAAAACATGCTGCCGAACACAAGGTGGTAGACTGTCTTGAATTTCACTTACTCTATTGGCCACGAAAGTCTTCCATTTGGATAACGTTCCACGCAACCATACCAGAACAATTGTATGCATTTCTACGTTTTCGAGATTCATTGCTGATTTAACCCTTTTGATTAATTTCGCCAATAGACTTGCCCCGCATAATTCCAATCTTGGTATGAAAACTTGTTTGATGGCTGTCACTCTTGTTTTAGATGATATTAAGTGAACGTGCATGCCACCAAATTTGTCCGTGATCCTGATATATATTACCGCAGCATAATCCCTATTTGAAGCGTTACAGAATCCATGTAATTCAATTTCATGTTTGTCGAATTCAATATTCACCCAACATGGTATTCTTAATTTTTCTAATTGTTGTAGTTGCACCTTAATTATTTTCCATTCCTTCGTTACGTGTGCCGGTAAGATATCATCCCAGTCCAATTCCAATAACCATAGTAATTGTAGTAGAATTTTCGCCTTGATGATTACTGGCGATACCCATCCCAATGGATCAAATAGTTAGGATACTTCGAATAATAAAACACGCTTGGTGACATCCTTTGGCGTATTGTCGATGTTTACCTGAAAATTAAAATAATCATATGATGGCGTCCAATATATATCAAGAGGTTTGATACATTCATCTTTATCAAAATCCAGTGGATAACTTATTTCACGATGTTCTATTGAAATGAGCTCCAATAGTGAAGAATTATTTGTAGCCCATGTTCTTAATTCAAATCCCCCCGATCAAAGACATTGAATTATTTGTTATTGTAGCCTCAATGATTTATCGACGTCATATTCTCCGGAAATCAAATCGTCAACGTAGAAATCATTGGTTATTGGCCGTGCAGCCAGTGGAAATTTTTCTTCTTCGTCTGCTGTCAATTGTTTTAAAGTTCATATTGCCAGAAAAGGTGCAGATGAATGTTACCGTTGTTAAGCGATATTCTGAAATTTGATGGTCCTTATCCCTTATCCAAATAATGCGTTAAAAATCTGTATCTTCCTTCGATACAAAAATTTGCCTATACATTTTTGCAATATCTGCCGTAAGGATATTTTCTGAAACACAATATGATTGATTGTAAATCATCTTGGATTGTTGGCCACACCAACAGTCAATCATTTAATTATGTAGATGTAATAGTTTTATATGATGCATCAAAAACAACTAGAACCCTTATTGTAGTAGTTGTATTTTTAGTGACCGCATGATGTGGCAAATAGCAAGCGTTTCTTGTCTTATTTGATTTATTTGACTGGATTTTCTCCATATGACCCATTGATTTGTATTCATCAATACACTTCACATATTCTTCCCGCAGATATTCTTTTTTTAAAAGTGTCTTCTCTATTTGTAGAAGACGCGTGTTGAAGCATATGATGCGCAGCAGGTTTGTCAATACCAGAAATAAATGGCAGGCGTACCTCGTATCTACCATCTGCCTTTGTTTTGTGTGTTGTTTGATACATTCGCTCACATAAATCTTCGTCCTTCGCATAGTTTTTGGTGTCTGGTATTTCCTTAGGTTCCCAGAAACGCCTAACGTCTGTATTTACTTTATTATGAAATGTACTTACCTTAATACAATTTTTATTATTTTCAGTACCTTCTTGTGTGTTATTTACTTCTCCAGATAATATCCATACTAAAATAGTGTTTTGTGCCATGGGCAATCAAGGTTGTCCCTTACGAATACCCCTTCTTAATATGCACCAAGTAGTAAATCTATATTTCCAGGCCTGTTGTATGTTGGATCACCCAAGGGCAAATCTCGTAAATGCGACCAATGACCAAAATACATTATCTTTTCCGGTTGTCGCGCCCTTAGATGTTTTAATATGAGGCATTGATTTGATGTGCAACCCCGTTTGCATGAATTGGTTTTATGGCAAGACTTACTAAACCCCTTACCGTATCTGATTGTGAACCAATCAATCCTGTAATTTTTGCAGTAATGTAGATTTTGGATAGTCCAAGGCGTTGAACCATATTTTCGGCTATGAAGCTTGCTTGTGATTCCTGATCGACAAGAGCCCTCATAAGCACTTTGTCGCCATTTGATGCGATTCCTTTTACGATAGCCGTTGCTAATAATACCGCATATCCCCTTGATTGGTTGAGTAAAGTGCAGATATTGTAGATTGTATATCAGTAGATTCTTCTTGCTTCTGATTTGAATTTTGAACCTTTGTTGATGTGGCCTACTCCAAGTTGTTGACACGGTGTAGCCAATGTATGATGATATCTACTGCACTTAAAATACCTAAATTTCGATTTGCATGATTTGAAACCATGATCTAAAGATAAACAGTTGCCGCATGCTCCAAGTTTTTTGACAGTATGCACTCGTTCAGTCACCTCCATACGTAGAAAACATGAACATTGGTTAATTTTATTTGATTTTCTAAAGATAACATGCACTTGTTTGTTGTGTCCATTAATTTCTTGATTGAAGACGCTGTGTCTTGTAGCGTATGCGGCTGTCCCATAAATATTCTCAGTTGTGCGCTGACAAGAATTCGTTTATTCTCGTATCTGGTGGTCAATACCTGCCATGCTTGTGTGTAATTCGCCTCGGTGATGCCAAAATGCCTCAATAACTTTTCTGCTTCGCCATCCAGCTGACCCTTTAGGTATTAAAGTTTTTGAACACCTGGTAATTCATTGTTGTGAATCATTGATTTAAATAAGTCGTGGAATGATTGCCAATGCTGGTAATCTCCATAAAATTTGGGGATTGTGATACGTGGCAGCTGTTCTCTTTTTTTTAATATTTTTTGTCCTGCCACTTGGATCACAAAATGAAGTAGCTGTTAGTTGGCGCAGTTACATTGCACAAAATTTTAGTAGTTGTTTTCAAAGTTCGGGATTCACAGATCATCAGTTGAGATCCTAAATACTACTATATGCGGATATACATACAGTAGACTCCATTAACTATGCTGGTTAACCACACAATTATCATATATCCTTCGGTACGAATCGTATTATTACTGATATTCGGATGTTCTTGTCGCTTGGAATCTCAGGACCTTAAATATACAACACTTATAAATCTTTTGCTACCAATTATTTGTTTTTTAACTATTTATTAAATTCATTGTCAATAATTCCACATAAAAAAATGATGTATTGAATCCATCAATTTATTCAAATTGTACATTCCTTCAGAAATCTTATTGTAGAATCAATAAATCCATGTCCCTTATTGTTAAAAAAAAAAGGATAGATACTGAAAACATAAAAACGTTAACTTAAAGGGAAAATCAAAATAAGTGATGAACAATAAGAACTCTTACTGAAGTAAATGAAATCAAGCTAATTTTCCAGGTTGCGGGTGGCAATAAAAAGATGTATAGAAAGAACAATTGAAACAAACAAATACAACATGAAATAAATATAAAAGTTTGTATAATTTTGTTATAAATTATATGCAATTTTGTATTTAATTACTCAACATAATTAGGGGAAATTCAATTAAATTAATTAAACTGTGTGATAATAGAATGGTGTAATTATTCAATGTGCTCTATACACAGTATATACTATGAACAGGTATATTTATGCTATCCCAGTATTTAAAGTGCAAACAAATTAAAAGTGTGATTATTAATTAATTATTCGTGATTGCATTTAATTTATATAAAAGGTTTGTGGAAAACTCTATCTATCATTACAAGCATTCACCGTACAAGGATAACCTATATCCTTCAAATAATAATTAATGAATGAATATTCATAATTAAATTTTACAATGAAAGAGTGCGAGGGAATTGTATACACCTTGTGAATATTTGATTAAGAAAGATAATTTAAACTTCCGTTCTGACACAAATCAGATTATCATAATTTCAGTTTACAATAGAGGGTTTCAAAATATTAGCATAGATAAGACTACATCATACATAGCTAAAAGTTAAGCCATGTAAAGGTGTACTGCCTACATATAATACATAGCTCAAATATACACCAAAGAAGAATTTTCCAAAATCGATTAAAAACAATGTATTTATGAATATAAATATTTATAACGCAAACCCCTTTTTTGTTTTTAAATATTTTATATTACTCGTTTGATTGGTATTATGTAAGTCAGACCATCCATCCACTTGGTGGTCGCTCTTATACTTGTAATACCACAATCACCCACAATGTAGCATATAACTCAGTTTTTCACTTTGAAAGAGGGTGACAACACAACGCTTACAGTAAGCAATGGAATTTTAATTTTTATGTGCTAGAATGAGTTTCTGCTTATATTAAATGTGATTTTCTTATAGATTTCATGTTAAGATTAAAGAAAATAAAATTCAGTCGTTTTACATAGTTGATCCTGGATTAGAAGTAAACCGTACAATAAATAGCACAATCTATAAAAACCAATTAAAGATTACATGAATATAAAAGATCTATAACATATCTTAATGAGCTTAGTGGCAATATTAGTTGAACATACTATTTAAGGAATAATATGGAAAAGATAAAACTATGCACGATAAGTCCAATTCCATTTAATTCCAGATGCAGAATGTCTTCTTGTGTGAAGCACCGTACTATGGTATATTTGTCAGTGGGAAAGAAAATTCCCAATGTTTTTTTAATCTTCTTCTTCTTCTTCTTCTTTAGTTAGGTCATAGACATTTTTCTAACAATTTAGGTTTGAGATGTGTCCGGTGATTTGTTCATCACTATAAGTCAAAAGGCTCGATTCTGAATTCTGTCAAGAAAACCAAGGGTGGTCGCCGGAACTCCAGCCCATATGTAAGAGTCGTGCTCCATAAGAGGACTTATAAATGCTTTATATATAATGGCAATATGTTCAGGATTAAAATATTTTTTACAACGATGCAGAAATCCAAGCCTTTTGGCCGCACCCTTGGCCACACCCAAGATGTGATCATTCCATAGTAGTTTTGAATTGATATGCATTCCGAGAGAGTTCAGACCCGAAGTATTGCGCAGCAAATTACCATCGAAATGTATATTTGGAACCGGAGTATTTGATTTATGCGACGAAAGACACAACTGCGTCTTATTCGCATTGAATATTACGAGTTTTCACCATTCCCAATAAAGAAATTAAATTTAAATCATAAGTAAGAAAATTATAAGCGCGAAGCGACTCAACCATGACCCTAGTAATAGTAAGAATGACGCAGAGTGCTGTCATCAGCGTAACTGTGAATTGGGCTTGCAGTAAGTGTTAAGAGGTCTGTAAAGAAAATTAAAAATAGCGTAGGTGACAACACGGAACGTTGGGAACACCTGCATCAAGTTGGAAACCATCAGAAATGACGCCATCGAGAACTACCCATATCGAGCGACCCTTCAGAAAATCAGAAATCCACAACCTCAACTCAAGATGAATATCATATGAGACCATTTTCGACAATAGTGCCCTATGCCAAACTTTGTCAAAAGCCTTGTGCAAGCACCCGAGTCTCAACAGATAGGTTAAAATATCACCCGTAGATCTTCTGGATCGAAAACCGTATTGACGATCATGAATGGTTTTATTGGATAAATATTATCTTGAAATTAATAATTTTTTTCAAGACTTTGGAATAGATTGAAGTAATGACAATAAGTTTGTAATTGGAAGGATCCGATTTAGAGCCCATTTTAGGAATAGGCTGGACGTTTGCCATTCATGCGGATGGAAAATTATCAGATTGAAGAGAAGCCATATATATGCAGCGAAGCGGTAGAGAGAGAAAAGGCGCACATTTACGCAGAACCATCGCCGAAACACCATCACTATCTATCCAATAACGTCATCTGGTTCTTGTAAATCTTACTATGTCTTGAATCTAACAATTATTTCGGATTTCATCACTTCTAATTCTATTTTTAAGTGATTGATCGGTGATAGTACGTAAGATCTTTACTTCAGTTGTCCTCAAAAGTTACTTAGCACGTATCACTACAAGTTCCCAATTCTTATGTTAAAATAGATCTCACCCATGCTTTATAAATTTGAACTTTGCTTTCAAGTAACATGATCTCGTATTTCCAAATGAGGTCACGAAGGCATCCAGATAGTGATGGAAAGCATCTGCAGTAACATCTCGATAAAAAATTGTTTCTGTACCCAAATAACGGAAGCTAATAAATAGCTCAATTGGTATGTACATTATAACTAGTTTGCATCTTATTGGTTCTTTGGGTATAAATTAATTTTATTTTCATGATAAATATCAACATGATTAAGCTTTCAGCATCTTGTTTAACTGCAAATAATATACTTTGCAAACCGTCCTCATTATCTGCAATGAGAACGACATCGTCCGAATAATAAATGATACTGATCAGATGCTTGATATTGGTATTTCATTTGCGAGTTTTCCTGTTACTTTAATTCGCCTTGTGTTGTTAACATTTATCTGCTGTATAATACCAGTTATTGTTTGGTGGATTTTAGCTCCCACAAATAATGTATATACCTTCATCTAGTTGGCTGCGTTCTAAAACTTGTGCAGGATCGATGAAGACATGCAAATTGGTATATTATGTTCAATGGAATTTTCCACAAGTTGTCGTAATATGATTATCGTATCAATAGTTGATTTGTTCTTTCTAAAGTCAAAGGTTTTGACTTGATTTTATAGTCAATATATTTAGTAAAGGGTTTCTGAACAGCACTTAATAAAGTGATGCCACGATTGTTTCTTGGGTCACTTTATCTGCCCTTCTTAAACAACGATATTGTTATACAAGTTCTCTAATCTGTGGGTGTCTCTTTACGTTTAAGTACCTTAACAATCTCAGTATTTAGGAAATCCCCACCTTATTTTAGACACTTGTTTGAGATATCATCAATACCGGGAGATTTTCAATCAGATGTTGGTTGGCAAAAAAATTGAAACTCTGTATGTCTCAGATGAAACTCTTCTGAGTTGTTAAATAAATTTTGGAATTGCGTAAACCATGCTGATGAATTTTAGATTTATTCATTTACAGGTATCTTTCTATTTCTAAGTATGTTCCAAATTTACTTTTGTGTTTAGTAAAACGGTTCCAGTATTCCTTTCTTATTATACTAGGGTTTTTAGGCTTCAAAATTTTAGCTACACCTGTCGTTTTTCCGTTGCCAAAATTTTCATTTTATTCTGTAAACCATTTGCATTCGTCCAAATGCTTCATATGTTGCTCTTCGACGTTATCTTCATTGATGATGGAATTGTTTAAGATTTCAAGTTGTAATCTGTTCTCATATGTGCTTGAATCCACAATAAATTCAATATTTCTTTTTAGAACATATTCTGGAACTTAGTAATTTTTCAATTATTCCGATCTTAATCAGCATATGATTCGCACCTACATTTCCATTGCCCTTAAATCCAAAATTTGTGAGGGATTAAAAGTTATGTTTGTTTAAATGTAGTTAATAGCTGATGTTATTCAAAGTGTGTTTATGCTGTTCTTTATGTGAGAAAACGCAATTGTTAATTCAATGTTCATTGTTAGCACAAAAACCTATCAGTGTCACTCCATTTTCATTTAGCGTTTCCTCGTTAAATTATTATTTAATGCCATTCAATACTGAATTTCCCACCCTAGTATATATATTATCCATTATAATTATTTTGTCATTATATGCGATGCTTTTTAGCTCCTGCTGCGAGTCGTCATTAAATGACTAAATTTTTTCCCTTAGTTTATTTACATCTGACGTATATAAGTACAGGCTATATGCATCAAATTATTACCGAATTTGAAAGATACTGAAACAGTCTATCACTTCGGTATTTTATATTATGAATGTTCTGTTCAAATTGATGATGCAAAAGAAAATCAACACCCGAATGAGCCCGTTGGTCCTTATCCTTGCCACTATATGTGTGAACATAGTAAGTATATCTATTTGTGCCTTTTCTTTTCTATCTCATTAAAGCACTAAAATCAATTTTATGATGTTTCATTTCCATTAACAGATCTTTATTGCTAAACGATGTTATATACTCGTGCTATTACAAGGATATCACCATCGCTTTTAATTGCAAAAGATGCGCAACAACTTTCTACATATTTCATCTTCAGACATGGAAACTCTATCTATAACCGTTTCCGAGATATTTGCATTTTAAATAAAATACAGCTTCTAAAGATTATGATCTCCTGATACAGATTCAAAAAACCTACGAAATGTACCAACGTTTTTTATCAAAAACAAAAATTGCAATTTCTCGTAAACATTTAGAGATAGAGACATTATGTAAACGGTAAAATACGTAGTAATGCCTACTGCATTTTTACACATATGCTAGATATTCTGCTACAACAGTTAGTCTAAAGAACCGAAAAAAACTCGTGCTATTATAAGGATGAATTCATTTCCTACTTCGAGCTATCGTGAACCAATGTTAGCTATATGTATTGCCGCTTATGTTCGTCAACCTGACATTTTGGTTGTGGTTATTTAATTGCGCCACATACTTTTTTTTTTTCTTTTTTTTTTTTTTTTTACTAAAGTTATTCTTTAGGGAGTGGATACCCTTTAATGTTCATAAAACAAAATAACTTTTTATTTGCTCAAAACGATGGATGAGGAGGATATGAACGTAGGAATTTATGAACATTTGATTGCTACGTCATCTGTTATCATTGGACTCTGGATTTGAATGGTCAATGCTGCCACACAGTAACCCTAGAGGCCCTCCAAGACCGTTTGTTTTTCAAAATTTTAAAGTAATAAGAATTAATATCAACATATTTATATCGACTTTGGCGAGTAGTGTTAGATGATTTAAAATTAAGATAAATTAATATAATATATATAGAAGAAGAAGACGGTATTGGAACCATAAAAGTGAATTGAATTAATAATAAAAGTGCTTACAGAACCGTGATTTAACCGTGATGACTGTTTGAAATGTCGTTTGATGCTGTGTCATCAATTCAAATAAAAACTGTTAAAACATCCAATTCCAGTAGCATAATTAACTGTGCGTTTACAACCTTCACTGCTGAATAGCATATATTGTGCGAGAAATGTCAACAAATGACAGGAGCCTATAACATTAGAATAATGCTAGAATTGAAATTTTATTATTAATTCGATATATTTTAGTTACATAACAGTCGGTTGAAGAAATTAATGACTATATTCTCTGGTGAAAACTTTTTCAGATTTTTGAAATCCCGAGTCAAATGGATCACAGCAGTGATATTGGTTGATTGCTTAGTGTCTCTGCAAATCAAATCGAATAATAAAGCAAAATTCAGATTGTAGTCATAATATTGTGGGGGCAATGAACAAGATTGTCAACTGGAAAAATTGTAATTATATCAAACCACATCCTTAGGCTGTTAGTCAATGTTATCGTAAAATACACACTTAAGTAGAATCTCTAGGGTCATTCAAGAATATCTAGTATCAGAGGTAAAGTGAAGGTACTAATAAAAGATCATGTACAATTATAGATACATCAAAACAGTTTCGATTCCACAGATTCAATCTAAAGTATCAGAGATCAAAAAAATGGAGGACAAGCACTCTGAGGACGCTCAAGTTAAGTGATAATATAATATCAACAGATTTTAATTTGTTGCCACATCAAAAGTCTATGTTCGTTAATGAATAACTTTAAGTTTCCTGATTATTTTTCATAGTGTTATTCATTATGTTCATAAAATGTAGCTATAAATTGCGTATGTGAGTTACGTGTGAGATAGTATACACTATGGAGTGACAAAAATATTCTAAATTGTGAATATACACTCTCGTGCATAATTATGGTTTCTAGAAATAAAATTTGAAATGATGAATGGCAGATCAATTTAACAAAATTTTACAAATTCGAGATTTCTGATTTAAATCATAATGTAAATTGTGTATTGTTTGGTTTTTTGGTTTTCATTTCAATATTCCACTCTTTCCCTATGTGTATTTTCAGTTTTTCTACATTCAATTGTGTGTAGTAGTACATAAGAAAAGAGTTTAAGTACATTAAAAAGCACTTAAGATTTTCCGCTTTTTTCTTCTTAAACGATAAGTTTAACGATATATTTGAGTATGAAAAGTGAAATAAATAAATTTTCTTTTTATACATTTCCTACAAAAGCTAACAAATTGTATGCTCATATCCATTATGTGTAATTTATTTTAAAAAGTTAAAATAAATTTTCTTTTCATTTTGAAAGGTTTCGGAGATTTCCCCAATTTTTCATAAATTGTGTTCAAATGATTGATTCGAAAGAATTTACACAAATAATTAACATTGTTGACGATTTTGATTATTTTTTAATAAGTCAATAAATCAACTGGTATACTTTGTGGGTGATCTATGGCGGGGGTTGAAGAATACATTAGTTTATTGTCCATTTATTAGAACACCAATTTTGTTAAATCTTGTCATTTGATCTAAATTGAGCCATTTAAGCAGCTTAGCTAAAAAGGGCCGCATATGGTTTGATATTTTCAGAACCCAATAATGGGAAGACTGGCAACACCTACAATTTAAAATTCAAAACGAGGAAATATTTATACAGAATAGGATTAGTTTAGTCTTAGAGGAGGCTGATTTCACATCTCGTAGATCTTTTACAAATCACATAAACAAATCGACATAAAGATTTTGATTTGTTGTCTTCTACTGAAGTGAGTTCACAGATGAGACTAAAGATTAAAGTTTTAAGGACAATACTAATGAAGATTGATTTGTCGGTATTATGACGTATTGTAAACGTTTAGAAATAAATCGGTGAAATGCAGAGTTTGTAATATTTGAAAAGTTTTTTTTACAAGATTTACGATGATACCCATACATAGGTTTGCACTATTATCAGATTATCATAAATTACTTATTTTTTCTTATCTTTAATCAATACCTAAAAAAGTTTATAATCCATTACTTTCAATTAAAATCTTAAGAAAATTTTCTCCAAAAAAATATGTTCCCATATACTAACTTTTAATTGAAAATATTCTAAAAATCAGATTAAAATTTTTTTTTTGGGTTTCCATCAAATGTCAAGAGGCATTAAAAGTGTCATATGCATGATTTATTAAAAAAGTTGCAAGAAAAGTGCATTAAGTTTTTTGATAAATAGCCAACTATATGCAGGATTATATTCTTTGCGGTAAAATTGGAATATAAAATCTTATGTGTCTGCATATTTATTTTATCCTTTAAATTTTGACAATTTCTATTAGCTGGTTATAAATTCAAATTGACCATCATACTACTAAGCTCAATAGGTGATTTATAATAATTAAATGTAAATGTGGTTCAATGAACTCAATTAATTAATTAATTGCATTACATTGGAAAAATTCTGCTTCATTTATGTTAAGAGGTCAGCTTTTCCAGTATTTAAAGACTAATCATCAATTTTTAAATTAAATTTCAATTTTTCACTTATGAAAGCAGACAATAATCACACATGACTTCTAATAATAGAAAAATGCTTGATGCGACAAATTTCGTACAGGTGATTCTTAGTCGTTAAATCTAGAGGGACATAAATCGCATAGAATAATGTCTTGATTATCGCAATCAAAACGGGGTATACAAAATTGTTAAGCAATGGCATGCTGCAGACTAAGACATACAGGAATTCTATAAAAAATGCAATGGGAAACATTTTGATTGCTCACATGCTTATAAAACAAGAATATCCTTAAGATTTCTGAATAAAACTCAACTTTTCAGGCAGTCAAATGGGAGTTTCTCACCGTAAGTCGTAATTGATGTAAAATAAATCGCAATAAAGTGGTAAGGTAACACTCCATCAAATTGTTGACACTGTCTATAGGTAATATTGGTTTTCAATGGTTAGCAAAATTTATTAAATAAGAAGGAATAAAAAAAAAAGTCAACATCTGGGTAAGTTCCATTAAATTCAGGTCTGGTGGGTATGTTGACTATTTTTTGCAGTGATTAATGAAAACGAAATTGAAGAGCTCGATAACAAAATTTTAATTTGTGTGTTTCTGTCCGCATGTTAAGCGTATGTTAATTTTGGGATATTTTGTTAGGATGTCAAAAAGTTTTGATTTTCTTTAAATGCATTATGAATAGAGACCACGTTGATAGAATGCCAGAGAACAGAATCGCAAATATTGCAAGAAAAAAACACCCTGGTGGCACACGGCC
>JANSTX010032366.1:0-14013 GCA_027564355.1 Penthetria funebris | reverse complement strand
CAGTGAGGCTTGAACTCCGGTCTACCGCCGTTCTAGTCTAGTGCTTTAACCACTGCGCTACCACGACGGGTAAATTAAATTAATATATAAATAATATTTATGTGATATTATTAAATGCTTGTAAACTAATTTTAAGTATTTTCAACATGAATTTTTTAGTTTAAAGTATTAATATAAAATAAATGAATAATTTAAAGTAAATATTCGAGTTTTAATATAATAAATAACATCGCAGAATCACAATTGTTCCAAATTTCCGTTTCATTTCTACATCACATTACATTCTATTTAACTTGAAAGGTAGTTCGCACTCAATTCACATCGACATCAAATTTAGCTCAACTTTATATCAAGAATAATGTAAAACAGCATCAGAATGAAACCAATTTTACGATTCAAATTAGATTCAATGTAAGTTCAAAAAGTTGATTCAACATTTTGTCTAATATCAACAGGACTGGTAAAGCGAAAATGATTCAAAAATGAAACACAAAGTTGAATCAATTCTGAAGTCATTCATATATATTTGACTTCAACATTGAATCAGTTTTGATTCACTTTGTTTGGAGGGTATTTCGTATTTTGTGGATAGCAATTGCAACTATTTCGTTTTTATTCTCCATTTCTTATGTAATACAAATAATATACAAAAACGAAATTATATGTAAATTAAATTTTTATGAAATATGAAACAAAAAGAGAACATTAAACACAACAATAAATAATAAATAATATAATAAAATAACTCTAATTAGAAATTATTTTATTAACACAAATAATCTTATAATCAAGACCTGTCAAACAAAAATGGCTACAAATAATTCAATAGTGGTAGTAATTACATCGTACTGACATCAATGGATACCACAATGAACATACTCTTGGCGATGGTATTGATATTGTGCTTCTACGATCACAACGAAACTCAGTGAACTATTTTTACATCATTTTTATTGACGTAGTTGATCCCGAATAGCATTTCTATTTCTGTGAAGGATTTTTTAATATAAAAAAATGTTTAATTTACACTTGAAATTTCCTTTTTTGCATTTTTACAAATAAAATAAAAATGGTTTGCTGTCAGTGGATGTCGAAACAAAACGAATTGACAGATCTGCGTAAAATTTTGAATGTAACCTCGATATAAAAAACTTTATCCTTTAAGAAATATACCTTCATCAATCTGCCCTCGTATAATCAAGTTTAAATTTATTAATTGTTGTTTGAAATTCAAATTAAAATATATTTTTGCATATTTATTATCATTATTTTTCAATTGCAAACATTGCACAACAATTTAAGAAAACAATTTATTAAATTATTTATCATTTATCAAGTTAAATATAATATTTTCATACACTCATTCAATAAAAAATAAATAAATCCATTATTTAGACCTATCTCTTACTGTTTTGTAAATTTTAGTATTTTGTAATTATTTTAGAATTTGGCGCCTTTCCAAATAGTAAATTAATTTTGAAATCATTTCAAATCTATTTGATTTTCTTTTATTAATTACTAAGTTATTAAATAGCGACTATATAATTCTGCGTTTGTTGAAACAATAATTTATTTAAATATGTTACACGGGTATATACAGGCATAAAGGATATTGTCGTATATAAAAAGAAATTGACATATTATTTATGTTTGAGTAATGTAATATTTATATTTAGTACAGAACCCAACCCATATTTATCCTAAATGGAGACACCGGCAACTTGATTACTGTATATATTAATTCTTGACTTTTAATTAGGCTAATATAGAGGCGTTAAAGAGGGTATCTGTCGTGTTTGTCGACATAGTGCATTTTAACATCGTAATACCATTTCATATACCCATGTGATAGAAATGTCGAAATGAAGATGAAATATCTTGATACACATATAAATTTGGTTGTTAATGGAAACTGCATCCACTGCTATTAAAACTAAATAATTTTTCCTTGGAAGTTATTCGTAACTGCATATACCACTTCAAACAAAATATTTCGGTTTATGGCAGAATAAAGACATTGTCGAAATGTATGTCGATAAAATTTACTCGCTGATGATATTTTAGATTGAAACCAGAGTGGCGAATGCAAGAACATTGCATTTAATTTAGAATTGTTGGCTATGAGTTCATATGATACGTATTTTCAGAAGACAATATTATCTATAAACTATAATTAATTAAATCCGTTATTATTTACAACATAAAATCTAGAACAATTCTATCAACGATGAAGATAACGCTGAAAAGGCATGATGCAAGTTAAAAGAAAATATTAATATCCCAACATATAAAGCGGTTATTCACTAAAATTATTGACGATGATATCAGCTCAAAAACGAGATTTGAAAACAACACACCAATATTCATATGCTTCGTCGATCTTGCACAAGTTTTCGACCGTATCCAATTCGACGATGTTATAAACGTTTTAGAAGAAGCTAACATCCTGCAAAAACGTAATTGGTTTCATACAGCAGATAAATGTTAACAATTATAGTAAACGGAAAGCTCACAAATGAAACATCAATATCAACTGGAATCAGTCAGGGAGATAGTTTGAGAAAATGAAGACGATTTACAACGTAAATTATTTGCATTCAAACAAGATGGTGGAAGCTTAAATATTTAAATATGTCGATATCTATCATGAAAACAAAATCAATTGTTATAGCCAAAGAACAAATAAGATGCAAACTAGTGGTAGATGATATACCAATTGAGCAAGTTATTAGCTTTGATACTTGGGTGCAGAAACAAGAAGCAATCGAGATGCAGAAGTTTGTTATCAAACTAATAAGGGTGCATCAAGATCTGGATGCCTTCATATAGTCATTTATATAGCAACAATTTCATATTACTAGAAGTGCGAATTTATAAATCATACGGAATCCCCATTTTAACCTATACAATTGAAACCCTCAGTGATACGTCTAGAACTAAACAACTCAGAGGACAACAGAAATAAAGATCTTACGTACTATTACCGGTCATTCACTCAGAGATAGAATAAGAAGTGATGATTTTCGAAATGAATGCCAAATTCAAGTCCTTCAAGGCCTCCGAAGTTGGACATTCGCATTTCAAAACTAAATTATTAGAAAAACACACGTCTATGACCTAACGAAAGAAGAAAAAGAAAAGAAGAAGAAGAAGAATAATGGTTATATCGACTATTTTCTCTAGAGAACACACAACTTTCGGTAAAATATACGTTCAAGTTTTAACTTAGTCAGCAAAGTCTTAATTGAAATTAGTTGATATTGTTGCTTACACAAAATATTCTGTATTAGTTAAGGTCATTTCATAATTAGTTTTTTTTTATTTAAATCATCTTTTGGCGATTAGTCAGGTTCTTATGTTTCCTAATACAAGTATTAACGAATTTAGTAGTCAACTATCATCTTGGTTAAGCTCTGGGTTTATCAAAAATACCGTCTAGAATTAAGTTGCCTCATTGATAGTTAGTTCTTCATTCGCCAGCTGTGTTAGCATAAAAAAACAGTTAAATGTTACAAATTTATTGTGCTACTGTTTTCATCACGTTGAAGTGGTGTTAAAATTTTATGTATAATATAAAAACTAATCTTTAAAAATAGCGGAAATTAATATGATAAATATCTAATATACTGTAAAACATTATAATACATTTGTTACTTGATAGATTCAATAAATACTGAAAGATTCAATTGCTAATGACTATACTAACTGACCTTATAATTTTTAAATGAAGTCATCATGTAACATTTTATATGACAATCAACTTTAAAAAATTCATGTAAATTAATTAATTACTGCTGATTAAAGTAATAATAAATTCGATTTATCAGACGCAAGCAATCAATGCATCAATTATGAAGGTTACATTTCTTAAACTTAAATAACAATCAACATCAATGAATGTCAAGCATACATGAATTTGAACTACGTTATAAGTGGTCTGAGTTAGGATCAATCGCAAAATTGCATTGAAATCCTTGAATAAGTGCCTTCAAGTGGTGACCTTTTATACTAATAGCAATTCAAAACGACTTGATTGGGAATTTGAAACACACAGTAAGCGTGATTTAGAACCTGGAACGTTAGATATCCATTGGTGAAATCACTTTATTGTGTATAACAGCAATCGATGAAACTGTAACACATTTGCTGGTGCATTGAAACAAGTTAATGAAATATTCTTGGCTTTATTAGTTATAACAGTATGGAATAGAGTAGTAATGAAACGTTGAATATAATAATGAGGAGAAGATATTTTTTCTCCTCACTATTCGAGGCATTTGAAATTAATAACAGGATTGCGATGGATCAACAGAATCTACGGACACAATATGGTCAACTGGACAGTAAAGTTGAAAAGAGTGCAAGAAGTCACAATTGCACATATTTTGAAAATATCATAGTTCGACTACAATACTCTGAAAATTCAAACGACATGACCACTACCAAAAAACTGCTTGTTCACGTAGGCTATTGACCATTTTATATTCGTTGTATTGAATACGTTACTCAGACGAATGAGATGTAGTAGAGAACTTAGAAGGTGACAAATAAAATCGTGTGACAATTCCAAGTTATCGTCAATAATAACCTCAGGCGCGAATTTGTGAAGGCTGTTATACATGAAGGTAATAAAGAAGATTGTTAAACGAAAAAATTCGAATTGTATTAGCTGTACACTAAAGCGACAAGTAAACATCCTCAGGGTAATAGAAGAGCCGATCGTCTAGAAACAAAGTAGCAAATAATCGACATTATGGAGTCAAGTGACAGAGGTAAAGTGAAAATGCTGTCAAGAGATCGTGAACAATGGCGGTTATTTGTTGACGTGTTTAATAGTTAGAGATGGTTTTCATCCTAGTAAAATATGTCAAATGTTATGTTCAGGTATCAAATTGTAGGTGAACTTGGAGTACCGAATTAAGGGCACTCAATGACAGTAATACGCAATGGATTATATACTTGTATAAGATATAAAGTTTAAAGTCCTTGTGTCAAATTGAGATATTTGACTATAAAAAGGTACTCCTATTTTCGGAATACACAACATAACAAAAATGTTAAAATGAATTTAAAGAACAAGATACATTTTGCATCTGTAATACTTCTTTTATGCATTCACATGGAGTACCGAAGATACAATTTAAAAGAAACTATTCAAAACTAAATCACTCACATGATTTATATACATCGTTCTATTAATAAAATTAAATATTATTTCCTGGATTAAATAAAGAAATAAGCAGAAAGTACTTTACAGTAAATTATGTAATTGTATTAATTGTAATAGAATGTTAATAAGTCAAAATAAAATAAAATTATCAGTAAGAAGCTATATGCATTTACTTCCTTTCATAAACATTACTGTTTGAAACATTAGATGTTAAATATTTACTATTGGTACCGAATTTCCAGAATCACTAAAAAGAAATTAACTTCTTAACAGGAGATATCTACTTTATGATTTGAAATTCTGTTATACCTAAAACATTATTAAGTTTACCATGGTCGAATGGATTGTCCGACTATCACCAAATTACTCAACCCAATTTTACCTCTCTGAAGTGTAACTGGTAAGTCTATCACGATATATGTCAGTTATGGCCGTTTTGGCGTATATGCTCGAGGAGGCTAGAAAGATGATGTCAATGTAATGGTTGTATGCTCCCACGTGGAGTAAAGGTCGAGATGAATGCCATGTTTATCGTTTGGGTGAAAAAACATCTCACCAACAAACTACTCAACAGGAAATTTGTTTACCATTTAACTGAAGTATTCAAATATATAACCGGATATTTATATTTATTTTTACATAATTATAGTTATATGTATCCGTATTTGATTATACATACATTAAGGGACAAGCATGGGTAAATACAGCTGTATTAAGATGCTCATAATATAACATCCGTATTCACCATATGATAGCAGATGTGGTTTAGTGTGTTAAGATTCAAGAATGTCATTCAGGGAGAAATTGCATCGTATCCCATAGTAGACAAATTTTATTCAGTTTATTTCTCGCGATGGAATTAAGTCGCGTGACTTAAACTTTGTACATTATAAATATTAGTTACTTTACGTTTAGTTAGTATGTATAATTATTAATTATGGTGACGAATGAAGTGTTACCTAACCAATTATTACCTCCACGTGGTGTCACCGATAACTCAATCACGGTATATGTCAGTAATGGCGTGTGATCGAGGCTAAAAAAATGGTGTTAATGTTGTGTTTGACGACTGGTTGAAAAAAACACTTAACAACAAACTATGGGTAGCTGGGGATATATGCACCACTCTATTGAAATATTCAAATATATAACTGGATAATTATTATTGATCCTATATTTTCTAGTTGGTAAATTTCAATTATAGTTATTTAAGTTTACATTTGATGTTATACATGCATATTTGAAACGGCAAATTAACATCCGTCATGCCGCCCTATGCGCCCTCGAGGCGTGAAGGTTCAGGTGATGAGATGATGATTAATTAGTGAATCATACTCCTCCATCACATATTTATGATTACAGTTTCGAGGTATTACTTATACAAATTGAACACTTTATAAATATCCATTTTATATTACTATTTTAATACTAATTTTGCATTTTATTTTATATATGTCACTCTAGCATTTCAAATTAAAAATAATTGATGTTGAATGAATGTAGTTAAATTGAAAAGTTTAAAAGGACAATATATTTTCAAAAATTCTGTTCATAGTTTAGTAATACATATAGAGGATCTGGTGGGATTTTCATTTGAAATCCTCTACAGGAAAGTCTTGGGACGTATATACTAATTACCACGAAACATTAATTGCATCATAATCCGTAATACAATATTACATTATATATATTATATAACATAATTGGATGTGTGATGCCAATGCTCACAATCAACCACTAGTAATATAATGGAAAATAATCTGGAAATTTTTAATCAGGAAACTGAACCAATATACTTTACCCCTAGGTTCTTACCAACCATCTTTCTTGATTGAGAAGAGTTCTTCTTTCAACAGGAGTTTCATTCGTTCTCCAATGAAGCATAAAATTCTTTCACAGAAAATTTTAAGAACAAAATTTGAATATATTATTAAAGTATTTTCTGTTATGAATGCAAACTGGGGCGAAGAAAGGGGTAAAAGCCTAACGAAACTAATAAAAAATAATTGTTTAATTTAATTAAGGAAACCTGTACTGCTTTCTATGAAATCATTAAAAAGCAATGAGATAATTAAGTTGGCTGAAAGTAATGAAAAATACTCATTAAAAAATCTAACATATATTTTCTTAATATTTTTTTACTTTATTAGTGTTTCTAGTCAGTAGGTTAAATAGTGTTATTTAACGTCAATATATCATAATAAAATGTTTAGTTAATTTTAAATGTTTATTCTTTTTTAACTCCATTTTCATTTTCAAGCTTACTTTCATCAATGCACCAAATGCAATAACGTGACAATTAGTACAAACGCTATAGTAAATATGGACAACAATTTGCATGCGATGTAGACTGTCTGTCAACTTTGAATAACAGGCACCCATACTTTGAAATAATTTTTTTTTATTAACACTTAAGGCAAACTGGAGAAATTACAGTGCATATATTCAACACCATTTAACTAATGCTAAAATAATGTTAGGAACCACTGACAATTTTAGACAAGTTTTGATGAACACGTTTGAACAATACTCATATTACCTTACAATGTATCTACAACAAAGGCTCTGGTGGAACGAAAAACTAAGCAATACCAATAAGAGAAAGAAAAGGATAAATTAGTGCAATCATACAAATATCTTGCTGAGGATGTTGAAGAACAAGGAAGGGTTAAAGAGAAGTTAACCAAAGAGATTTCACTAGTAATTAGGAGCCACTAGCTCTTGTACAAGGCTTATTATTATTAGTATTGTATCATTAAAAGATATTTTCGAAAATGTGCACTAAACAATGATAACTGATGAGGTAGGTACAAACTCAAAGTTGGATTCAATTAGAACACAAATATGTTTCTAGAGATGTTTGACTTAACTCGAAACTCATGATTGGCAAGTAAAAAGTTAAATGGGCTATAAATAAATTCAAACCATTTAAATTTTCTTGGAGATGGCAGAGTGTATGTGCCCTTAGAACAAAAAATATGTGCAAAGATAAAACTCAAAGCACCGAAAGTCACTTGATTTTTTTTTAATTAATATAAAATCAACACAATGGTTACTGATATTGTAAGTATAATACATATAGGTTCTGCATGCTAGGAGGTTTGTATACCTAATGGACACATCTGTGAGGATAAGATAAAATAAACACGAAATCATTATGTGGAATTCAGATGATTCAAAGACAAATAATGGAACCGAAGCCTGGTACAAGTAGATTGAGGCTATAATGTACAGCTTTATTGAAGAATTCAGTTGTACAAGTTACTATTAGGTTACTTTACATGTATTTTGATTGATAATATATATGTTATTTGCACTCGTGGAAGCTCATGGTGAAATGTATCGGTAATTGTAAGTTATTTTCAAATTTCAATTATATTATAACAAATGGGATTCATTAGGTTTACTATCATAACTCTTTTATTCTAATTACAAACAATTTGTATACTCAAGTTAAACAACAAACTAAGGATATGTACGAGTATGTACCACTCTACTGAAAATGTAGAACCGGACAACTTTAATTGATTGTATAATTTCCTTGTAGACATTAATCAATTGTAAATTGGTTTTTTAATTGGTGTATATATGCATATTATAAACAGCAACTTAATACTAGGGAACAAACATATTATGCTATAAATGGTGGTGTGATTAGTTAAGAAATTTGAATAGGGTATATGTTTTCCCCGATTTTGCTTGATTAAAATTGGCATTATTTTCAACGCTATACGTGCTACAAATTTTCTGCAAGTGTAATTGATTGATAGCACAAAATATATGGGAAATATATGAGAATTAAATTAGAGAACAATTTGCAAATTTTCCACCTATATGACAAACAGAAATTAAATTTCGTTATAGGACAAATAGCATACATTTTTTAAAGAAATAGTAGAATTTCTCATATGAAGATTCTCTGTATTACATACAGATTTGCACTAAAACTTGAAACCAGTAAAAATGACAGTGAAATAATCGAATATCAATGTGGAATTAAATAAATTATGCCGGTAACCGCTTGGGAAATTCAAAAAGTTTCAGATTTGGAGCCATATTTATAAAACATAATCCACGACATATTCTACTTCGATTATATTTTTTTTAAACTATGATAATACTTTATCGCAATTAAATTGGATTGAAATATTTCTTTGAGTTTCTTAGTTAAAATATATTCGAAACAGAATATCTCGTTGTTAATGTATTAGATATTGTTCCAAATCTGCTAACTTTTAGTTGTGCAAGACAAAACATTTTCGCATTAGACATTATGTTTCTGTATGTAGATCCAGCATATGTCAGCATGAAATATTAAAATTGTGCCCAATTTAATTACTCCTCTCGATCAAAAAATGTTCCATAATATTATGAATATAAAAGGATAAAGTTTAGTTTCTTCGTTTAAAATATGTTCAAAAATCGAAATATAAGAATCTGTCTGAATTTTAATTGAGTTTTTAAATTCGTCTGTCTAATAAGAGAAATTTACAAGTGTTGGAATTTGTTATTTATTGAATAATTCATTACAATTAAAATCGATGGAGCAGTATAAGTAATTTCTTTGCACACATAGTTACAATGAAAAAGTACTATATTGATAGCGTTTAAAGGAAGGTGAAGCAAGTATTTTTATAGATTTCTACTTCAAAATAATTAATATTTTATTTTCCAATGTTTCAAACGTTTAATGTAACTTGGTATTCTTGTTGAAAAATGTTCATTATTATTTAGAATTTGAAACAATAATTTCGGACTTACTGAACGTAGTGAAATTAACATATTAAATTTAGTCGATATTAAAATATTTTTTGTTTAGAAAAGACGAAAAAGGATTAATCTTATTCTCAGCCTACTAAGAATAGTCAATTTTAAGATTTTTTCTCTTTGATCTTTTCTTAAAAAGTTTAAGTCAATTTCTTTTGTCTTGTTATATAATAGTCAAATAGAATACACATAATAACCATTTCATTAATATGATATGTCTACTGAGGAAGAAAGCAAAATGTTTTATGAAGCAGTTATCATGGCTAAGAAAAGTCATTTTATCTACGAAAAAAATATCAGTAAATACCGTAACTTTTAAAAGTCCTGCGAAATGTTCAAAGTGTTACCTTCAGTTTATTTAAATTAAATCACTTCATCTGAATTAAGATTTATATGGTCTACGCATTTTTGAATTCATAATTGGTATAGCAGCTGCAAAGTTTAAGCAGTTATTATAAAAAAGAAATAAGCATTAAGAGTTGTGTATAAATTGCGGTGAATTCAAGGGTAAATCTGGAAATATTAAAAATAGATCAGATTATTAATAGGTGACTGACTCAATCAATCGAATAATTTAAAAATAGATAAGAATTTAAATGATTTTATCTGTTTACTTTAGGTCAAGATGAGTAAAAACAATGATTTTGAAATCCATTACAAAATGGATACTTTGATCCTTGACCATGGTAAAAATTAAAAAACTGTTACATGTAGTAAAACGTAATTATCAAGAAAATGCAATTCATTATATTATTTATAAGTAAATTAAAATTTGGTAAATTTAGTTTCAATTTGTAACAATAAGTTTAAAAAAATATGAAATTGGACTAACCTTTCATTTTGAATGTGTTTTATTATCACTATATTTTAGGAACTGGATTTCATCTGAAAGTAAAATAATAACATAGTGAATTAATTGCTTTAAACAATTTAATAAATAATTGAAAGGGCCGATAGTTATACGATGCTACTTAGGGAGTGAAAAAAAATTGTTTATCATCTTTTCTAACTTTACTCTCCACGTAGAATCATACGACGTAAACGAACTACCATTGTTAAAAATTAAGGCCACGCTATTCTTGGACAACAAGGTGTTCTATTGCCCTTGGGATTCCAGGATAATAATATTTAATATTGCCGTCGGCAGCACATATGACGACCGTAGAAATGATTATAAATTGATATGATCTGACGTGCCCGCAAGTACCTAAGGTCATATATATAGGTGTATATATGTGAGAATATATGCATGTGTATATAAGTACCTAGATGACGCTTTTCCCTTTTTTCTTTCATTCACATTCCTTTCCGAATAGTACATACTCAAATCCACAAATACGGGTCTCAATTGATATTCGACTCAATTCCATCTACAACGTCATTCACTTTATGCATTAAAATCACTTCGGTGTAGACCAGCGATGGCAGTTGTTTCTCCACTTACTGTAATGAGGTTTCAGTTAGTTGACGCACCAGAGTATGCTCTGCAAAACACTCTCCGTAATATTATGTTTTTTATTGTGCTTTTTACACAATTACATAACTTTTATGTACATTCCAAGCCGCACAATATCGATATATTTCTTTTATGCCCACAACTTTTCATTATGCACTTGAAAAGACTAAAAACATTGCATTTTATTGCATTTTTATTAAGGAAAAGTTATGTATTTAAAAAATTTATAAAAGTTATGTATTTAAAAATATTTTATATCAACTCAGATTCTACTCATCGTATAACAACCAACAGATTATAACATTTGCCACAATTTACTTCTGTAATTTAACATAAATAGTATAAACATCTAGAGGTCGATGTATTGTACAGAGCAAATAATAAATACCGTTCAAATAATGCGCATAAATTTGCCAGAAAATTTTAACTATGTGCCAACTTTGTTGGATCTACATGCAGACAGAATTATAATGACAAAATTTGAATCCCCTTCTGTCTAATGCGAAAATGTTATGTCTCACGCAACCAAAATTTAACAGATTTGTAACAAGATCTAATACATAAACCGCGACATATTCTACCTCGAACATATTTTAAATATGATAATACTTTTTAGAAAATAAATTGAAAGAAGAAGCTAACATCCAGCAAAACATAACTGATCTAATACAGGAGATAAATGTTAACAACACAACGCGAATGAAAGTAAACGGAAACATTAACTGGATTCCATTAGGGTGATAGTTTGAACTCAAGATTGTTCAATACGGTTATGAACAAAATCATACTGAAAATTAAATCTACTGGAATTGGTTATAGGATGGGAAATTCACTGATCGGCATCATTTGTTATATGTACAATGCTGTTCTCATTGCAGAAAATGAAGATGATTTGCAACGCCTTATTATTTAAACAAGATGCTGAAAACTTAAATATGTTGATATCTACCATGAAAAAAAAATCAATTGTTATAACCAAAGAACATATTTTAACAAATGAAGTGGAAACCGCAGTGATATGTCTGTGACCTAACGAAAGAAGACATTTATTGGGAAAGAAATGTTTCAATACAAGTTAATTCACAAAGTGTTAAAAAAGGTATACCGTCATACTTGTCCGGTACGAGTACCTCGAACACGATATATGTCCATAATGAAATGTGATCGAGGTTAAAATGATGTTGTTAATGTCGTGTTTGACGACTGATTAAAAAATATCTCACCAAGAAACTGAGTAGATGAGGTACTGTGTACTACCCTCACTTTTATTGAAATATTCAAATATATTGAGTGCAAATTTAATGTCATATGCATATTAGAAACGGCAAATTAAACCCGTATAATATTCAAGTAATGATGCTGTTGGCTTTATTTCTATATTAAAACTGTGAATTTAATAGCATAATTAAATCATCAAATTATCAAAATTGCAATAAAAGTCTTGTTCATAAAATGTACTCATATAACATGAACTTTTACCATGTAGATATGACTGTTACAATCTCAAATTTATGATCGATCCTAACAATGGCTAATATGTTTCTTAAATGCGATTTGCGAGTATATTTCTATGTTTTACTATGAAAATCTACTATCATTTGTTTTCAGAAAGATTTTGGCAGCATTCCAATTAAAAATCAATTCCAATAATTTACTTTAATTTTATTTATTTTGAATCCGATTTATGGTTTTTCTATCACTTTTATTAACAAATAATCGACCAAAAATAAACAAATTCTAGGTTTGGACTTAGAAGTAATAAAAATTATGGGGAGAAAGAGGTCCAGATATTTTGTTAAGTATTCGTATCAACATAAAGAAACAATAATAACAGATATTTTCGTTAAATAATTTACGATAGTGTAATATCCTGATAGGGTTTTATACCATACAATAAGTACAAGCTTAGTGGTAATGTATGAGTATATAAGTTATATATTTTCTGTTGCATAACTTGGTGAATTTTACATTATTTATATAAGAAAGAATAAAACGGCAATAGTGAAAAAATATAAGCAAAGGTGTATTTACTTTAGTTCAAGGGGTTTTATTATGAACATAATTTAATGTTTTCATTGAAATGAAAGTCATATAGTGATTACCTTATGGAATGTAGAAAGAAATACATAATTATTATTATTTACTATTAGCTTTCGGTTTTTAAAGCCCGTTTTCTGTTAATATTAATATTACTTTACATGTCAACTGTATTACAAATGCAGCAACGCAGTCGGTGCTAGTAATATTGAGCCAGAAATGTCAAAAATTAACACGGATAACATGTCATTATTGGTGAAGTGTAGTCATACATTCGATGATAGTTCGAGGTGCCAAAAAAAGGATATAACTCGAATGTAATAAACAGGGTTGTTGTTATACCTTTATACGCTGGTTCTAGATTTCGCATCAACATGCCACGAATTAAAAATTGCAAACAGTGGCGGCTGTTCGTTGATAATCTATGATATGTGAAGTTTAAACTAGAAAGAATACTTCAGTTGAAAACATATAAATAACATAAATATAAAGTTCTAACAAATTGTAAAAATGTGTTAATTTGATTTTAAAATTAACATCCACCACTTTATTTCCCTATCCCCACGTAGACGTACAACTTTAC
>JANSTX010032355.1:0-14018 GCA_027564355.1 Penthetria funebris | reverse complement strand
GTGAATTGGAATATAACTTTTGGCACAATCAAACAGAAATCTGATATCAAATAATATTTCACAAATAGTAAGACGAACTGTGTATTCTAATTAGCTACTAAATATGCCCGAATTTTAGGCTCTAGTATACTAAAAACTAGCTACAAGATCAATCTAATTCTGCTCCAAGACGTGGTTAAATTAAATATACAATAAATTTAATGGCATTGCATCAATATGAAAGGAGAACGCTGTAACATACAGCTCATAAGTTAATAATATATTCTTTTTGAAACGTACACTGCAATACGCAGTTTTTACAAAATGTTCTGTTTATAACCATTTTATTTATGGAAGGATTAGCAGAGAAAATTCATTGTATTGAGTGTTAAAGTGGATTATTGAAGACATATTACGTTATGCCTTCTCAATAATGCAATCAAGTGAAAACAATTTTTGATCAGAGAATGGTAATAACTGAACAACCTAACCTTATAATCTTGCATATAAATTTCAAATAAGTCAAATTTGTGTACCATACGTGTGCATAGGACGTTAATTTGGCATTCCAGTAAGCTTATAAGATCAAACTTTAACCCAAACAATAATAATATAAATAATATAAAATGAAATATAAACTTTTAATTACACATAACTTTGAGATATACAAGTAGTACCATTTAATAAACAATAAATTATATGTCAACAAATCATATGACAACATATAATGTTGCCATAGTGAAAATAAATAATCGAGGTATTGAGGATAATTTACAATAATTTTAATTTCGAAAAACTAAAAAAATAAAAATAAAAACAAAAAAACATAAAAATTGAAAAAAGTCAACATAAAGCAAATAAAAAATCAACAACAAAGACGCTACTGCGAATGCGCAAAACCAAATGTCAAAAGAGCACCAAATTTGAAGAATTGAGCATGTTTTTGATCACCGACGAAAGTAACTGTTTTAATAAACTGAGTTGATTTTAGCGCAACGACGAAAGGAGTATGTAATATGCGAATAGAGTATAATTTCGCCGCACATACTAAATGGGCGGGTTTTTAATTTTGAATTTTGAATTTGAAATTTTAAACAAAGAATTTTTTGTTTTTTCGAAAATCGATTGATGAAATGAAGTTATTGTGTTTCTTTAACCGCTGTATCTAAATTGAATATCGTATGGTGGCGCCCATGGTATTTCGTTATTATATGATTGTGAATAGTAAACGTCATTGGGATATTTAGTATAGAAAATGGTTCTTTTTGATAATTTTTGTTTATATTTATGAAAATGAAATTTTAAAAAATGTGATAAACTGACATTATTTTGTATTATTTTTTTTTTTGTTATATTAAATATACTTTAGTGTTATTTAATACATAAATTTTTATTGTCGAAATTGCACAAATATATACAATATTTTGTTGTAAAGTTTTGCGTTTGGGTGACGTCCTTTAACGAATAATTTATTTTTTAAAGTATACAGCTATTAGCTGTAGCCTTACATAAAAAAAAAATACATAATGTATTGTATTAAGTGTTGTTATCTTCAATAGAAGACAAAAACACACATTTATGCCATAAACAACTGTGAGGTTACTAATTCAATGTATAAACTGCTTAAAAATGATTTCAAATTATTTTCTGATTGGGTCTTGCATAAATCCAATGTAATAAAGTAAGACATAATTGTATTTGCAATCATATAAATATACTGTTTACAAATCTTGATGGTAATGTGTTGTCTTAACTCATCGGATTTTGATTCTCACGTACATCAATTTTAATCTATTTTTTGGAATATGATTAAAATCTTAAGCATATTTAAAAATGCTGCAAGACAACATGAATTCTTGCGTTGTTCTAATAAATATTTTTGATTTTAGATATAAAACGTAATGAATGTGTCTAATACAACTCGATGCATACATTTGTGCCGATGCTCCTGCAATCATGTTTGCACTTATAAATAACTTATAATAATGAATGTGTCACTAGTCGCACCTAGACTTACTTCAGTACTTGCACAATATGTGTTTTCTATAGCTATTACATATTGTTAATTGCTAGTATTTTATTCGCAATATTTGGTCATTCCCTTAAAATACATACTTAATATATTCGGTTCTGGAACTCTGATATCTGCTGATTTTACATTTGATTGCAAAATTTAATTGCTTAATAAATTTTCTAAATATTTGAAGTTATTTAATTTATAAAAACAATGTGGTAATTTGTTAATGTGGAATTGATGTGTTGTGATCTACGAATTCTATTTAATTAACATCATGTTTATGATAATGTTACAGTACCATAGACATTCTTTGTAGAAAAACAACAACCTTTCGATCTTTAAATTGTAAATTTAGCCGGAAAACTGACATTTATTTATATTTAATAATTTCATTAAATTTTGAAATTATAACATTATATTTTGATTTTTGAATGAGTGGATGATATTAAATACTCGTATAGTCAAATTAATAGTTCTGCTATTGCCTAATGTTTCTTTGGAAACTATAAAGATCTTAAAGTGAAATGTCATTATTATTAATTGTATCATCATCATTAGAATTTTATTAGAGGTGATATACAAATTTGAAATTAGTTTTTATTCTAATAATTTTACTTAATAATAAAACTGTTATACTATTCCGATACAATAATATTATATAGACTTGTTGATCTAATATATACTTGAACAATTAAGATAAACAATTTTAATCAGAAGAATGTTTATTTTAGCATACACATATGTATATATTCATATATCGTATGTAACGTATCTATATCCTAAAGATATATATATATATATATACATATAATTGATATTTCATTACCATTATCATTTTTTCCCAATATACAATTATATTGCATCGATAATATATCAGTTACTTGACTATCCGGTAATGTTTCAATTACTTATGAGAATGATTTTAACTAATGATATATAGAGTTTTATAGATTAGACACCTATAACCACATCTATAATTAAGGTAATTTAAAACAAAATATTTATGCACATGTTCCGGTCATAACTTAATGTCCAATACAATATACTGATTTTAGTATATTCCATTTTCCTCTCAACTAAAATTGATTATGCAATTCCATTCAATCCAATGTCTAAAAGACAATTCTTCATTAGTAATTCTTCATTAGTAAATAAAAAAGTTTCTCACATATGATGAACTACATGTATCTAAGAAACCTAACCGGATACTGATCACTATAACTCCAATATATATATGCTAGTCTTATATTAAAACATCTACAATTCATGATAAACAGGATTGATTTACAAAATCACAGAAGTCATTATCCTATTTATTGTAGTATCTAAGTGTATAAAATGAGTCTCATCTTCATAAGACACAAGATGTGTCATTGAAAACTTATCCAATACATACATATCAATTTCTGAGGTGTGATAGTGACTAAAAATTAAATGCAAAAATTTCCAGTCGACATAGTGACAAAAAACATCGAACCAACAAACTACCAACCACCAATTCATGCACCTCTTTATAGAACTATAAAAATAAAGAATAGGATAGATATAATTGAATTATCCAATATTCCCAGTTAGTAAATCTAAACTATAGCTATTCTGGTTTAAATGTAGTGTTACATGCATATGGGAAACGGAAAATTAGTATCATAGCACCACCCCATTCAACTATGTGATTTACCAGGTCAAAACGAAATTGATATATGATAATAAATGGGCTTCATATTTAATTTGCACATTATTATTGATTTTTAATAATTATGGACCTACTCCGCATACTTAAATTACTTTAGATAGACAAAGTATTATTTAAAATTTGATGACGCATTTTAATTGAACAACATAAAAACTAATCACTATAGTAACAAGTTATTAATCACAAATTTTATAAATATTAATTAATTGATTAAAATAATAAAAAAAAACGTATATTTACATCCATGGTTATCCAATTTTTTTAAAACTATTAACGAATCACTACTTATTAAGAACTAATTGTTGTAACAAATCTTTAATGAACATTTAAAAAACATTGATAGATATTTTCACACATACGTAATTACTTCTTATCAAGGGGGAAAAAAACGGAATATCTGTAATTGGTGATGATGACAAATATTGCAAGCCCTGATGGAAAACGAATAGGAAATGTTGCAATATACCAAAAATGTTAATGTATGACACTATAGACATAGTCAGAAATAAATGTTGTCATATTTAAGGCAATGAATCAACATTTGTGACGAATGGATTTACCGACTATCATTGTGGTTATTCAATATATCTTCACCTTCACACCGCTAATTCGATTACGATATATGTCTGATGGTGGTTAATGTCGTGTTTGTCGACTTGATTGAAAAACAGCTCAACAACAATCTAGACGCATATTAGAAATGGCAAATTAACATCGTAATGCCGCCCTATATATCTTCAAGGTATATACAGGTTAAGATGATGATGACATATAAATATTTAATCTGGAAAACGATTTGATAAATTTAGACCTTCACTTTTTCAAGAAACATTTAGAATTGCAATAAACAATAGTTACACATTTACAGAATGTATATGTTATTGTTCTAAATTTCCAAATCCTTGACGAGCACAGCTATTGTGAAATAACAGCTTTAACAAACATAATAAAAGTACAAATCAACATATCATATAAATACGTGGACGAATGACATATACTCGTTATCATAGAATGAATACAGGTATGTAACAGTTTTGCCTACCTGGTCAGATAAGGCATAAGTTTGAATAATGGTGATTAAAGGACACATATGTGGGTCAATAGAAGATCGACAAGGAAACGATTCGGGCTTAGGTGATAATAGTTTAAGTGCGCATAATTATTTGCGAATTTGTACACAAATTGCCTGGGCCTGCAACAAAGGCACATATCAAACAATATATGCCGCACGCAAGTAAATATCTCACTTATAAATAAATTTTCATACACACAAATATAATACAAGTATTTACAATGTACGAATATAGGAATATCAATTATTACGGCTTATCGAAAATATTTTTGCAATAAAAAATATATGAAAATTGATAAAGAATAACCAATGAATAATATAATATATACTGAGTAAATTGCAATTACGACTATACAAATATATTTGAAATGATGGTTCATTTCACGATAGCCTTGATAAGTTTCGTAACTGACTCAAAACACTAACGGCGAAACTTTTAAGGGGATTTCCACATTTTTCGATTTTACTTTTTATATGCAAAATGCATTTACACAATAACCCGTTTTTAATTCTAATGGAAATACGTACAATTTGTTATTCCGACTGTATAAAATATCCCGCATCTATGATTAATAAATACTTATCCAATAATATTATTGCCTTTAGGATATCTCGTATTACATACAAATCACAACATTATTTTACACTTATTATATATATATAATCAAATTGATAATATAATCTATACTCAAATTGACAGTGAATTAATGTCATTATTGCTGGATAGTCCTTTAAAAATCACTGATGTGAATACCGATTTAATGTAATTGACGGACAGTCAAAAATATAGAACATTAAAATAAGAAAAATGATTTTTGGTTAATATCCATGCAAAACATAACATTATCCAAAGAATCAATAAGATGCAAACTAGTGGAACATAACATACCAATTGAGCAAGTTATGAGCTTCCGTTACTTGGGTGCCAAAACAGGCAGCTGTCGAGATGTTACTACAGTAATTTGCTCTTAAACCTGCAAGGTTGTATCAATATTTATGGATGTCTTACTGATGTCATTTAAGAGAGAAACAAATTCATGTCGAGATAATGCTAATGTCGTAGTTAATTAAAATAAATTAATTAATAAACTATTAAAAAAAGCTATTACAAACCATTTTTTACTATATTAAGTTAATTATAAATTAAAAATATTGTGATTAGTTTAATATAAGTTCAAGTTCATATAATTTATGTTGTTTTGTATATACTCTTCTCATCTACGAGTATATGCATAAGATTTCTATATGATCGAAAATAAATTTATAGAAATTTCATTTTCTAAAATTATACGAGTATACTTTATTTTAAATGAACATATTTATATCTATTAAAACTTTTTGAGACCCATATTCATTCAAGTATTCGTTTTCAATATATTTGCATTTCCTGTTGGTATATTATTATAATTTCACTTGTATCAATAAAATGGAAAAAAAAATGATAAAATTACATGTGTTTAAATTATTTAGATTGATCATTTTCATATTACAGATATGTTTAACGATCATTTTTAACATAAACTATAATTAAACCATTTGTGTATACCATTTGAATATATTAAAGTAAGCTTGTTATTATATTTTAGATTTCATTTATTATATAATTTTTACCACATGTACAATAATTTTTAATTGATAATGGTAATCAGTCCGTAATTAATCGTTTATACTAAATTACAACTTATAAGATCGTTAAAATCTAAGAATAATGTCATAGGTGGCGAACGTTTACTTTTTCGAGGACGCCTACAGATGACATAGTTTGGTTTAAGTGTGATCTATTTTTTCATTGTCTTTTTACACACTTATCATTCTTAGACTGATTAATTTTGAATCGATTATAATTTACCATGTGTTATCAGATCATTTAAATTTATCAAATATTCATTAATGTATAATATATGTCTATGACGTATGAGTTGTTTCAGGGTTATTTCAATCCTTATTTAAAATTATTTTTATTTTACTTTAGATTTAATTGAAATTCGGGTGGGCCAGGATTTTTGAAATTCTAGTAGAGTTATTTACATAGATGTATATACATAAGAGACTCGAGACGAGATTGTCTTCCAATTTAATTTCTTGTCAATATTTTCTAAGAGTAGCAGTCAATAGATTATTTGATTTATTCATGCATTTAAATTATAATTCATGGACAATGAAAGTCTCGTATGTAGATCAGTGCTTGAAGCTTGAATAATTTATATGATTTATAATTCAATATGGAAGTTTTTTTTTATATAAATTGACCATTTTTCGTTGTTACATGTAATCCGGATTATAATATCTAAATGCAAAAAAAAACTGTATATATCAACCCACTCTCATTTATAGTTAATAACTTTAGTACTTGACGTATTGTGGTGTTCCCCACATTACTTAGATATCTTAAAATCTAAATCTAAATTGAGTTTTAATGTGGATGCATCGTTGAGGATGCCCACTTCTTGATCGGCATTGTAAAAAAAAGTGATAAAGTCTGATAATTTTTTACTAACTATTAACAATTTCTTGTATTTCTATTGAATCAATTCAAAGGAAATAAACTAATGGATTTATATTTAATTATACTTTACTTTTTTTTTTTTTTGCGTATATTACATATTTAATGTAATATTCAAATATGTAGATAGGATTAAATATTCTGAATTTTATTTTATCTTGTTTAATTTTAAACAATTTTGGAAAAAAATAGTTAAAATAAAAAATATTAAGTGACTTAAAGTACCATATACATTCTCGTATAGAGGATATCGTACTGACAGAAACATCTTAAGTAAACATTTTATTAAAAAAAAAAAATTAATATACAAATAGACGTTGTATATTTATTTCTGATTACAATAAAATAATTTTCGTTTTGTTTTTCAGTATTATTGCTTCTGTGTCTGTTTATGGATAGGGCAGAATGACTTCCAGATATGAAGCGTTCATATTGGAGACTCTGTTAATCACTGTGTTATAGTGATATATGCATGACAAGTATTTCATGCCAATAAATACCTACAGCCATAATGAAACAAAATTGCCACTTATCAAGAGGTCAACCATAGACTATATAATTACAAACAGATCTTATACTCAATATCTGTATAAGGGTAACATTATACAGATATTGAATATAAGATCAATGTCCTCATCCAATTTTATTACGGATCATGTAGTCTATTTATGAGTAGAAATTAAAATTATTGCAGATCATATAATATGTTAAACTTTAGAATATGTTATAAAAATCAATATTGTATCTATTACAGATTCAAGACAATGTTTGGTGTGAGTAACTTTAAAGAAAATTTACTCCAACATGCCAAAAACATTAAAAAGAAAACCATAGTTTAGTGAAGAACTATAAGACCTTTGGCATCGAACGCCTAAAACGATGAGATGTAATGTTACTTAATACTAAGTCCTGGAAATATAATAATATAATATAAGATCTTTAGCACTGAAGCCCTAAAACGATTAGATGTAATGTTACTTAGTCTTGGAAATCACTACTTACCGGGATGAACGATTTATTGCGATAGCGATATTGGTGAGATCACATACAAAAAGTATGTCATCAAACAAAGTTGCAAACATTACAATAATGCATTTTGTGGAACTACAAAAACGATGTCATATGAAAACTGAAAGTCCTATTTTCAAAATTTGAATAATTTCAAGAATATGTCTAAAATATAACGTACGAAGAAGAAAAAAAATGAATATAAAAGAAGAAGAAGGATTGATTGATATATTAAGTGCTCACTATAGCTTCAGATCGTAATATATACAGATTAGGCTTTCTTTGAATATCGATATTCATTACTATATCCACACATATTATATTAATTATACACCAGTTACAAATTCTTTAGTTATATTATTCAATCTTTCCTGAAAATTATGTGATCCATGAAATAATTTTAATTAACAATGTTATCGTGTTTGAAATGTTCAAGCGTCCACCAGGTATATATGAAAGTCACGAGATGATGATGTGAATAAAATTTAACGAGAAAAAAATTTATTATTTATTATGAATTCTCGCCATTGTATTTAATGGTTTATAAAATAAAAAAATAAACAATTGCTTTTTATATTATAGTGTAATTTTTTTTAATTTGCATATAAAAATGTTCTAAATGATAAATTATTAGCATATACGACGAGTATATATTGCAAATTTTCAAAGTTATACACTTTAAATATAAATATTGTATTAAGTTAGTGAATGTTAATACTCGTATAAGTCATCAAATATTGAATTCACATACATTCACTTATATCATGTATGAAAGCGACTGAAGCGTTTGGAATTAAGTTTTTTCTTACAATATCGTGCATATATACTAAAAAAACTTGCCAAAATTGAGATCAAATGTAAACTCAAATAATTTACCAACTGGAAAATATAGGATCAAACGTAAGTATTCAGTTATACATTTGAATATTTTAATAGAGTGGTGCATAAATCCCTCAGATAGTCGGCAACCAGTCGATAAACACGACATTATCACTATCTGTTTAGTCTCGATGACATGCCCATTACTGACATATACCATTACCGAGTTACCGGTGATACCGTGTGGATGTAAAGATTGGTTGAGTAATTTTGATGATAGTTGGTCAATCCAATCATCACCTGACATTGACAATAGCAAACATAAATTTCATCTCCAAATTGATCAATACTAGACTCTCTAATAAAACTCTCGGTATGCATTTTACAACCATATCACAGAAAAATACATACTTTTACGTGAATCAAATAATATGGACTATGATGATTTATAAAGAACGTCTCTGATGCAAAATTTGCAAAAAAAAAAAATTATTTAAAAAATGGTTTAATTTGAATGTTATTTACTGTTGAAAAATTAACAAAAATAATGATTTTCATTAATAAATTTTTACGAATACATTATTTTCTATCTTTGACATAATCCTTCATGATTCCTTCAATATCGATATTTAATTTTAATTTATTAATCTATTTATTTATTTATGATGTCACACGGCAATATTTAAATGGCTCACGGTAATACTTATATGCGATCACACGGTCAAATTTATGTAATAATAACTATATATTATAGTCTTAAAAACATTATTATTATAAATCAGACAACTATTCTAATTTTCCAGTAGGCATTCGATAGTATTGATCGTGATAATATGTGTAAATTTATGGAGTGGTCTCACTGTAAAATTTATGTGGTCTCAAGATAAAACATATGTGGTCTGAAGGTAAAGTAAATATGAATTCACAGTAAAAAAAAATTGTTTTTTTTGCATCGATGCTCGTAAAGTATAATATCCTGCGCAAATTAATATCACCAAACATATATCCTTATATCAGTTTTTCGGTAATTTATCTTGTTCTATGAATTGTGACGAATTTGTAGCATATTATCGTTCTTGCCTCTACTGACATAGTCGCCGTTTACACGATCCAACTCTTATCCAAACGAAATTGAATTGGATGAAAATCGGATAAAATTCCCCGTTTACACGATCCAATTTCATACGATTTTCATTCAATTAGATTTCGTTTCGATAAAAGTTGGATCGTGTAAACGGGCACTTAGATTAGCCAATACTGATCAGTTATAAAATTACGTAATGTTTTCGAAATTAGATAAACTTGTCAAAACACAAACAATAGATATAAGAGTTAATAGTTGACCGGAATATCAAAACGTACATCCACATACGAGTATATTCGATTTCTTCTAGATTATTCGATGGGAAACCAAGTGCTTAAATATGAACATCCAAAAATTGTTTCATCAATGAATAACATCCAATAACTGCAAATTTCACAAATCATTATACTCGTATTACGATAAAACGAAACATTAAGGTGTACCATGAGTAGGTTGACGCCACTACATCTATCCTTCCATTATAACATTGGTGTAAATTTAGAACTCCGATTGGGTCGGCAGGCAACCCCACAATCGTTTGCTTTGCCAAAATATAATATTACGATAACAATAAACGAATTTCTCCCAAAATTATCCTTCACAATTATTCATTATTTTAAAATAAATTTTTATTCAATTGGCGGTAATAATAATTTATCAAAATTTTGTGTATTCATGTAAAAAATGAAAGTAAAATCAAAAATAGATTAACATTAACGATGTGCTAACCCACCATATACACAAAGTAATTTAAGCTCTAATGCTAATATAGCTTATGCAAATACACAAAATTACTTTTAATTCCGGTTCGCATGTACTGTGAGGGAGAATTGAAATGGTACAGATTTGTGTTGAATTTTTCGAATTCAAATAAATTAGGAAACATATCGTTTAAAATCATTAGAACGTGTATTTATAGAAAAAAAACCCGATTATTAACATAATATCAATAGGAAAAAAACGCTATTAATCATACCGACAAGTGGTCCTAATGTATGGATCGTATTCCATGAGTGCGATCATTTCAAAGTAGAATCGGGAGTACCCTATTCATGCAACAGTAAACATAGTTGTTTCTTAGTTCATTGAATTTTACAAGATTATTATATTTACCTAATCAGAAATTAACTTTAAATCATTTTTAAGAGAATATGCTATAGTTACAATACACGTTAAGTATTGACCATGACCCCAGTTGGTAGCTTATTAAAATGATAATGATATTCACATTTTTGTAGCATTTTTATTTAAGGCATAAAAATGTATATAGTCAAAGTGAAATGTTAAGTGGAAACAATTTTAAAGATTTTGCAAAAAAATCTTAGATTGAATCCTAGTAACGCATAAATGTGTATATCTTTTGATACAACTAATAAAACAATGTCATTGTGCTCTTCAAAGAAAAACGACAATCACACATATTATAGTATATATAAAAAAAAGATATTACACAAACTGGAAAACATGGAATTCAAAGATCATGATCATTTTGAATCTTCTACATTCTTTTCCAGTATATCCACGAGAGTATGCATGATGATTATGGAAAAAAAAAAAAAAAAACAAAATACAAAGAAGTTTTGAATTCAATTCAAACCACTTACCTCTGCTCCGATTTGTCTCATTTTTGATCTGGTTTTTTTTTTTATAACTTTTTGCTTTTACTTCTTAAGACTATGACACCAAATAATGGCAAATGATATATAATTAATAATTTACTTCTTAGTATATTATTCACAATATATAATTATCACAGTTAATCACTAATTGATTTGTCATAGAAAATTATAACATTTAAAAAATTCCAATATAGCCGTAAAACTTTATAAAACAACAGTACAAATAAAATAATTAACAATATCACATTACTCTGTAATATCTTATCATCAGATAATAGGTACGTGTCTGTATGAATAAATATTACCCTTTTTATTAGATACGTTTTTTCGATACTTATGATACTTTTGATGATACGTTTAAAAATTCTTTTGTGCAATTTATGATTTTATGCGTCCATACCCGACTGTACTCAGTTTTAAACTAAAGTCGTTAAATTCAACTCTTCTCACCGGTGTACACAACGACGGTTTAGTTTTTTGTTTTTAACTTATTATTGTTGTCAATATAGAAATGTTTTTCATGTTTCTTTTTGAAATAAAATTTTCATTATTATATTATTGAGAATATGTTGTTGAGGTCACGGTCTAATCGTGTGCAAGTACGTACACATTTGAAACAAAAGTCAAGAGTGGGATTTCAAAATTTTGTATATTCTTTAATATACGTCTCCTCTAAAGTAAAGAAAACAAAATGACTTGGGGGAAAAGCTGAAGCAGTTGTAAAAATTTAATGAATTCCATTATATATGAGACTTTATTTACACATGGATGTTGATGGTCTGTGATGGCTTTTCTGAAGTACCAAAAACAAAAAAAAAAAAAACATAACAATATAATGGTAAAATATGTTTGAAAATGCGTGCATATATAATAAGTAGTAGACACATTGATAATGCAGAATGTTTTCACTCTTCTTCTCATCATACCTTTATCATTGAATAATTATCATTTTTGAATATTACAGCAATATATTACATTCAAGGTCATGGACAAATATATGAAATTTACTACCTTAACGAGACGTTTAACCATAGGCAGATATTTAAGAACTTACAATCAGCGACACTTCTGTGAAATATAGTCAACATCTTCATCAAATCAACACCCATCACTATGCATGTGACATTAACGAACATTCGCACATGATACTGTAACCTATTTTAATGACATTTCTGCTCCACGTATGACGAAAACTTCGATTTACGTCACTTTTTAATACTCGTAGCTATACAATAGTACCGACAAACAATTTAATTTGATATTACAATGTGTTTAAACTGACGTTGTGAGGTATTACTCCCTAAAAACTTACAATTATCATAGGTTAAATTTATTTGACAAATCAGGCAGGCGGTGCGTTGTCATACACAATAAGTACCACAAATTGTACATTTTGTATTTTACCTAAGTATTATTAAATAAAGGATTTTTTGAATTGAATTGAAAACATAGCTTTCGTAGGACTTTTGTCAAATTTCCGAAGTATGTATTTCGATATTGCCTTAATTTTATTGTTGGTATTTAAACATTGGTTTAAATCTGAAGTAACACCAATGGCCGATATGCGAGGCGAAATAGTGACGTTTTTGTACAAAATAACTTACTCTTTTCGCCACATTAAAATTTTATCTGTTTTAAATCTTTAGGTTATTCTACACCTGATCAAAATAAATGCAGGCAATTACTTTACGAATTACAAAATGCATTTCATTTGAATTATTATGTAAGTAAATCTATTTTCGTTATTATATAAATATATATATACAAATCATATAAATGTACCGTTAAATTCACAGCATCACCATTTTACTTTGCTATGGTTTTTTTTTTCTTTGTTTCTTTTTTTTATTATAAAATTTACAATATTAAGACCATCATTTACAGTTCCGTTATAAACAAATTGCGCTCATATTTTAGCAGTCTATTGTTCATAAATACTTCTAAGTTATTCTATACATTTTTTATGCTTCTTATTTTTTTGAATTTAAATATATTTAAAATTTTTAAAATTCATTGTTTCATTTTAAGAACATAAATTTTGTAAAGAATAAGAGAATGTATAACGATAAATATTAATTATTTTATAGATAAAATATAGAATAATAGAAAATTTTACTTGTATATAGGAAATAAAAGAATATTTAAATTATTGATTTGCAAAAAAAATTAAAAAAATTATGACATTCATAAATATTTTTTCGATATTAATTCCGCATTAAAAAAT
>JANSTX010032344.1:0-14018 GCA_027564355.1 Penthetria funebris | reverse complement strand
ATTATATTTCAAATATGAGTTCAAAATAAGATCAGTTTAGGTTCACAAAAATTGAATCAGAAATTTGTTTGAAGGGTTAATCTCATAATTTCATCTTTGCACCAAATTTCAACACAATAAGATGTCATAATTTCTACATGCCCAAAAGTATAAATTCTGACGTTTAGGAAATACTTTTATCTGTACGTTACCAGCAAAATAAATAAGATTTAAATAATAAATATTGTTAATTAATTTTTTGTTTAATCAGCTGCAATAATTTAACATTTTTCCACTTTTTATATTTTCTGTACTCCATTAAATATAAAATTAAAACTGATGAATATTTTTTCGGAATTATTTTCATTATTTTTTTAAATAATTTCTGTTGTCAAAATTTGGTTGCATTCACACACTTCATTTCACCATAATGATAAGATTGTCTTTTTACACTGTCAAAATTTATCAAAATTATTATTTGGTTGTTTTCGCACACAGCCCTTGTTAAATTTTAACTTCTAGACCGCGTTAAATTTTGAAGTTTCATTTTCACCTCAATAGTGTCTACATTTAGCAAGCTGTCACAATTTAAACTCATTTTAGTCCAGTTGACACACGGCCTTATTAATAATAATAATTAAAACTTATTCTTTATCACAATAAATTGTTCAATTATTGCCCTATATATATATATATATATATATATATACAATATTATATTTCTAATTACTATGTTATTCGACTGAGGTACGCAAAAAAGGAAAAACCTTCAACAAAAAATTTGTTAAATTTTTTGCCATTGACACAGCTTAATTTCACCAAAATTTAAATAAAGCAAAGAAATGTCAAAATTTAGTAATATGTTAATATTTTAAACCAGTTGCACACAGTCAAAGTACTAATTAAATCCAAGACTTTTGCAAATCGATTATCATTAATGGAATAAAAAATTGAAGAATTTCTCAAATGAATTGCTTTATTTACAAGTTTCTGAAACTATTGAGGTGACTTCTCATCCTATTTGTCCACACGTTTCTGTTTTGTATATACTCACTTTCTACATTCTATTTGTTCTAATCATTTTGAACAAACTATAATCAAGTAACTTCTAGGCGACTACTTTTTATGTGATTATTTTCAATATTTAAAGTCAATTGTATGCTGTTAGTTTTTAGTCTACTCGTTACGTGACCGAACCATCTAAGATGCAACTTTTAATTGCTTCGAATGTCATCATCATCATCTTGACCTGTACTCCTCGCGAGAGCCAACAGATTAACCTGCAGATTCCAGTCAATTGCGTATTTTGCAATATTATCGATCCAATTCCACTTTCTTCGGCTGAAAATTTTGTGCATCGCAACCAGATCTGCCAGTCTTCAGAAATTCTCATTTGATATTATATTTGGTTATACTATTTTTAATATTTGTCTGAAAACTTGAATTTGTGACACGATGTTATTTCATGTTTCGCAGCCATACAATAGTACCGATAAATTTTTTTTTTTAAAAATGTGCAACTTTAGATTTTTTAAAATTCGTGACGACCGCCAGAATCCATTTAGTCGTTTGCCATTCAAGCGACTTTTCAACATATATATAAATGTGTTGATATGGTTTGTGCAAGACCTTATCAGGCCCGAAACCTTAACAGAATAGATCATGTCGGGCACGACAATAGCTATAACTTTGTTTATCGTTTTCAGCATGGTGATACTATGACAGTTCTCGCAAATCCTCCCCTTTTTCTACAATTTAATTATCAACCCCTATTTCCATCTGGTTGGATTATCATGAGACAACCACACTTCATTTATAATGGCATCTAATACTGATGCAATGCCATTCAAGTTCACTTGCAACATTTCTGATGATATGTTATCAGCACCGGTCGCCTTACTTTTCTTTCGGGCCTTCTTCGGGCCTATTCAGTAGCTCACTAAAATACTCAGTCCATTTTTCCATTAGCTGAATCTCATTTGAGATTAGTATACCGTCCCTAGAGTAAATAGACGTCCAGTTCTAAAGCACCGTCCGTTTAGTTTGCCTGCCAGGCGGTATGTCTCCCTTATGTTGTTTGAATGTGCAGCGAGTTGTGCCCGAGTTGTAATGTTTTCGAAAAAGGTACGCCCATCCCGCCGTGCATTTTTACTAACCTCTTTGTCCAGTTGTCTATATATTGTGTCTGCAGATTCTGTTCATCGCATTGCTGATGTTAATCGCATGCTTGTTTCTCCTTATTCCATGTATCATCACTAATCCATTCCTTCCTTTCATAATTATTGAAACCCAAAACATTTTCATCGACTTGTCTCAATGCGTCTGCTAGTCTGTTCAAGTCTCGTCGTAAGTCTTTTTGTCCAAATATAGCATCACCAATCACAAGGTTGTGATTACTGCATATTTCCACAAAAAGTTCTTAATTATTGTTCATATCACCTACTCCGTGTGTACACATAACAGACTCCAGCCCATATTGTTTGAGCCACCTGTTGTTTAGCGTCAACTATACAAATGAAAATATCTGATCTGTTATTATCAACAAGGCAGAAATAAACCGACTCCAATAATGTGATCCTTGTGAATCGGTTTTCCGGATATAGTCCTTCCTCTGTTTTGCTTCCATCGAATCTCGCTGAACCCAAGAATAACGAGTTTGCACCTCTTCATTTCTTGACCAGCTGCACCAGTTTTGTCGGTTAATGCATTGTTCTAACGTTCCACTTTCCAAATCGTGTACTTTTGCGGAAGTTTGTCGTGGAATTCTGTATTTCAGCAGTGCGAGATGCAAACGCACAGCTGCCTAGTTTGATGGAATTTTATGGTAATTCTTAATTGGGCGCCCAGCCGAACCCTAACGCCCCTGTTATTTTAGCCATATCTGATTAGATGTTTGTTTTCAACTACGTTACTGGTGGTCGCCCACATGGAGGAATTACTGGCAGTTATCCAATGTTTTGTGTCATTTCTGCATGATCTGTTTTAACCATGGATTAGAGGTATTTTGAGTGCTATGTCGTATAAACAATTTTTTGTCAGTCCAAATGAAGCTAAACGTATGTTGAGTATACACAAATGAATTAATATTCTTACTTAATTTTATTAAAATATTAGAATTTTACTTGTGCATATTTTATTTTTTGTATTTTTAGTGACTTATTATCTTGAGAATTATTGTAATTAATTTTCATCAGAACCATATTGTGTGAATAAGTGAATTAAAGTTTCACATTTCAAAAAACTATTTTGTCGTAAGCTATTCCTATGTACGATATATATCTCGTAAAATATGATAAACCCATGTCGAAAATGTATTCAATTTCTAATGTCCACAAATTTCCTTAAAAGTCGGTAATGATACGCTTATTTCACCAGAAGTTGTAAAATTTTATACGACTAGCACTCAAAATACATATACCGGTCAAATTTTACTTTTGATGGCATTTCTTGCTAATATAAAAACCCCCGACATCCAACTACACTTGATCTGAAAATGCAAATTACAACTTCAATTTATTCAATGTGTGTCGAATATGAAAGTGTTTTGTAAAGGAATAGTCGGTTTATCACTAAATGGAAAATACATGTATTCTATTTTTGTGTGGCAGATTAATTTTGTTTTACAATTAAATTTGGCAAACACAAATAAAATATTATATTGTATCAGGAAGGGGTTGTACAATATTGTTAAATGAACCAAATTTGCAGGTACTTCTTAACAAGTATGCATGTAATGCGGAGATCTTTCTCACTACTCTACAGTTTTAAAATAGTATGCGTTTCTATATAACATCAGTTATTGATCAACCATTTACTCATCCGTTGTCATCTATCGCTTCGTTTGTCTATTTTACTTTTGGTTTTGTTGCCGGTGACCGCCTGACGCAAAATCAGTAACACAATTCACTGCAGCTTGATATGTCCAAGGTTATTCAATTTGAGTAATCTTCGCCATTACGATTTTTAAAGAATCATTTTCTAATCTTATAGAACACGTTGCCTAACATTTCTTTTAATCTGTCACCTATGAGATCCTTCTTCAATTTTATATTTAGCTTTATCATCTTAAATTGGCCACGATAATTGATGACATTGAAAACTAGTTACACAATAGATATTGTACAGAAATAATGACGAGATTCGATTCCCGGGCAAATTAATATGTATATTTTTAATCAGAACGTCAGATTGTTTCTACAATGCGAATAATACCAAATGTGAAGTAAAATAACTACAATTGAAATTTTCCATCCGAAAAATATAGGATTTAATCCAATTAAACATTTGAATATTTCATTAAAGTGGTGCATAAATTCCCAGCTACTTAGTTTGTTAGTGAGAGCAACCAGTTGACAAACACAACATTAACATCATCTAACATAACATAGCCATCATCACAAAACTAATCAAACTAATATTTTTTACTTATAGGGAAAATCCAGCTCAAAAACATCGTTTAATGCCATGGGTAAATAGAGAAATTCTTTGGTTATTAAATAATAATGGTCATCAGACGACGATTAATACGTCCAATGTTTTGAATACAATCAGTGATTTATTAGTTACATGTGATATTCAATCAGCAGAATTTCGACGTAGGACTAGAGCGTACTTTGAACGTTATACGTTACATTTTATGCATGAATTTACAAATTTTGCCAAATCACCATTTGATATGATTGGTTACGATAGAAATGTCATGTATACACCATTTAATGAAGAAGAAATAGTCGATATGGATGATGATATGTGGTATAGGCAACCTGGTTCATCATCAAATAGTGATGTTGAAATTATTGGACCTCCTCGACGTATTTTTGTAAGACGTTTAAGTATACCAGTTGATGTACTATCAAATCGTATTCGTAGATATAGTATTTATAATAATAATAATAATAATAATAATAATAATAATAGTAATATTAATATTAGTAACTATTATTTTAGTAATAATAATAATAACAATAATAATATCATTAATAATAATACTATTAATAATAATAATAATAATAATGGCAGTAGTCGTACAAACGTTTATAATCACATCCCTACATTGTATGGAAACTCTACGATTCAACCTTCGATACCTTCAAGTATAGAATTATTTACAAACACAATGGTATCACTTGAGCACCGAACTGGTAATACAATGATTGGCCCTCATACTAATAGTGAATTTCTTAGTATTAATTCAAGTGATGATAGTAGTAGTAGTAGTATGATTAGCACTGTTGATAATTTACAATTTGTTGGTGACAATATCACGAATGATAATTTGAATATTCTTAATGTTATTAATAATATCGATGTCGATGATGATGATACTGATGACGATTGTTTCTTTGTTGGTGAACAGAAGCCACCACATTTACGTACACCAGAATTGGTTTCATTAAATTCAGATTCTGATAGTGATGTTGTATTTATTGATGAAGAAAAACGTGAAATTAATAATCAACAAATTGATGATGATGATGATAATGACAATGATGTAACAATAGTAGCTTATGATGGATCTAATTGTACTAGTAGTACTACTACTACTAGTAGTAGTAGTAGTAGTAGTAGTGAAATGAAATTTAATACCAACATTAATATTAATAATAATAATAATAATAATCATATTAATAATCATAATTATAATAATAATAATACAAATAACAACAACAACAACAACAACAATAGTAATAGTAATAGTAATATTAATATTAATAATATAAGAAATGATGGTATGACACCATCATGTTCCAAAATGATGACAAGAAATAGTAATCAGTCTGTACCAATGTCAGTACTTGCAGTTGGTAAAAAGGCATTAATCAAACGTTACTTAGATTCGTATTCGTTACCAGTACCAGATAATTTGAATAGTCTTACGAATACAATAACTGAAACAACATCAATGAGCATTTCACCATCAATGTCATCGAGAACTTCTCCAACATCATTTTCATCATTATGTACTTCAGCCAAATTATCGAAATCAAATAATAATCGATCGATTGATGCAACATTAGCATTGCCATCCTCATCAGTATCATCATCAACATTATCATCAACATCAACATCAGCATCTTCATCATCATCATCATCATCTTCATCATCATCTTCATTGCAATATAAAATACCATTAAAATCATTAATGAAAAGAAATATATGTAAACCATCAACATCAACGTCAACAACAACAAAAACAATAACAACAAGACGAACTACAACACGAAAAAGTGCAACATCAAATAAATGCAGAAAAACAAGAAAAAAATGTAATACACAAGAAAAACGTTCAATATCTGCATTGCGTCCAAGAAAAAATATGTACAGCTTTAAGAAAATTAAACAGAGCAGCAGCGGCAATGATAGTGATACTAGTCTTACTAGCATAAGTGATAGTGCAAATAATATTCCTGATGGTATCTTTAAAATTACTCTTGGTAAATACAAAACTACATACAAATGTAATAGAAGGAATGACATGGATGTTAATGATACGTCTGATTCTGAGGCTGATGCTAATGTTAAATACAATAGTAAAGTTGTAATTAAAAAAGAGAAGAAAAAACCAAAATTAGAAAAAATCAAAATCAAAACAATAAAAACAGAGAAAAAATATAATAGTAATATTACTAATGTTTTAAATGTTAATGGTAATCGTGATGATGCTGGTGATGGTGTTGGTGGTACTGGTACTGGTAGTGGTACCGGTACTGGAAGCGGTGATACTGGTGGTACTAGTGGTAATACTGAGAAGATTGTCGATAATTTAAATGTTACAGTTAAAAATGATGATAATATTGCTACTGTTAGCGGTAATTATGCTGCTGATGATTGTTGTAATAATATAAATGATAATGAAGCTAACATAGAGGATAGCAGCGTTACTGTTAACAATAAAAGAAAATTGAGATCAAATTCGAAGAAATCGAAACGTACCAAAAAAACGTCAAAAAAAAATGATAATAAAAATAAATTAAAAAATATTATCGTTAAGAAAAATACAAAAAATAATATGTTTTTTACTATAACTGACAATAAAAAACCCTACTCATATTCAACGGAAGAATCAAATTCAAATTCAATGTCAGAAAGTAAAGAAAACGATCGAACTTGGTGAGAAATTCAAATTCTATAAAAGATATAATAATAATATCTGTTTTTTTTTTTTTATTAATTAATTGATTAATTAATTAGATTTCAAAATAGATTATATACACTAAATGGAAACAATTAAAACCAAATGTTAGGAAAATTTTATTTTCAGTTTTATTTAACGTGTTTAATGCCGTTTTTTACAAACACTGGCAATCATTATGTCTATCTGTAATTTTAAATATTAATTAAGTTAATAATTTTCATCTTAATTATTTAAATTTAACTTTGTTGAATTAGGATCGTATTTAATCATTTAAATTTAGCTGAATTTATATAACAGATCCAAGTCGTAAAGAAGTGCACCTCCTCGTATTATTAATTGGCAAAATACAATAGTGAAAGGATGAAATTCAATATGGCGAATAAATTTCATTCGCCGTCGAATATATATTTTATATTCAATTAAAGTTTAATATGTAGGAACATTAAAAAAATTAAGTGTGTACGAAATTTATTATTATTTATGACTATATTTCAGTATTGGTTAACAAATTCATGGTTAATATTTTAAAAATTCATTTTATATTGTATTTACAAAAAAAAAAAAATTATAAATGACAATATTATTTAGGCTGTCGTGTGTCGTCAACTGGTTTAAAATATTATACTAAATTTTGACAATTCTTTGTTTTTTTTTTTTTTTAAATTTTGGTGCAATTTATCAGTGTGTCAATTGGTTAACACTTCGGTCGAATAACGTAGTAATTAGTAATATAATATTATATTTAAAGACGGCTATAATTGTACACATAATGAAAATGATTATAGAGGAAAATATTTGTCAATCGTGTTTTTAAGAAAAATGAGAAAAGTATGCTTATTGATTAATATCATTATTGTCCCCGCTTACATGATCCAACTATTATCCCCGCTTACACGATTCAACTACTATAATGTCATCAAATTGGATGAAACTCGGATGAAATACTCCGTTTACACGACCCAATTTCATACGATTTTCATCCAATTCGATTTCATTTCGATAAAAGTTGGATCGTGTAAACGGCGACATATACTCGTATAATAATATTTAACAACATAATTTATATTTTATAAATATTGAAAACAAAAAGAAAAATATCTTCATGACAACAATAATAAATACAAATGTCATAATTTAAACAACTTGTTAAATATTAGCCTACCTCCAGACCGCGTTAAATGTTGAAGTTTCATTTTCACCACAATAGTATCAACATTTTCCAATCTATCGCAATTTAAACTCATTTTAGTCCAGTTGACACACGGCCTTAAAACAACACATCATAAGTAATTCTTTATATCATTAATGTTTGTTTAAAATTTTTATTTTAAAAAAAGAATTTAAATTTTTATATATATATTTACATTTTACGGAACGTCAACGTCAAGTTGCTAATAGTTTATATGACAATGTTTACATTGACCGGCACCGTTATATATAGCCGTCAAACATCGACATTAATAAAAAAACTTTTGTTTGACGTGTCTGTTCATTCTAACGTACACATTTGTAAAATAAGTAATCAGAAAAAACCTTTTTAAGTCACAATGTTTTATTGTCAACTAAAAAGTATAAAATAAGTTCCTCCAATACTTTTTAATTGACGAAACATTGTGACTTCAAAAGTTTTTTCTGATTACTTATTTTATTCTTTTTACTCAATAAGTTCGTAGGACGATCAATAAAACAACAACTTTTAGGCAAAATTCGACTTTATTCATCAACATAGTCTCCTTCAAGAGTGATACATTTATTCCAACGCTTCTCTAAGATGCCTTTTTTCTATAACGATTTATCTTTGATTTCAAACTACTTTTCAGTTTCGACAATCACTTCTTCATTGGAGCCAAATCTCATTGTTTTTAAGTCAGCAAACAGGTAGTAGTCGCTGGCAGCCAGATGCCAGATCCGGAGAAAAAGTGCAATTTTGCCATTGTTGCGATCAACTTGTGACACGGTGCATTGTCTTGGTGAAAGGGGACTTTTTTCTTCTTTATTTGGGGTCGTTCAATTTCTTGCTTCAAACGCATCAATAACGCCATATTATATTCGCTATTAATGGTTCTTCTTATATCAAGGTAATCGACGTATAAAATACTGTTCGCATCCCCAAATACGGAGGCCAAAACCTTAACAGATAACATTTGCGTCATTTTGTTCGCTTTGGACGGCTTCATCCATTGTTGTCCACTCATCTGACTGTCGATTTGACTCTGGAGTGTAGTGATGGATCCATGTTTCATTCATTGTCACATATTGCATGAAAAATGTTTTTATTGTGGTGAAACAGCTCCAATCTGCTCTCTGAATTGTCTACGCTTTGTTGTTTTTGGTCGACTGTGAGCATGCGCGATGCCCATGTCGAACAGAGCTTTCTCATGATCAAATGTTCATGCAAAATGGTCAATACCATTGCCTTCTGATATTTTTAAGGTTTAAGCTATCAATCTGGAGCAACTGCCGAATTTGGGCGACCAGAGCGTTCAGCATCATCATCGTTGTTTGTACGACCGTGTTTAAAATCAGCAAACCACTTCTCTACCATTTGTTTTGATTGAGCAGAGTCCGAATAACGCTTGTTGAACGCCCCATTAAAAAAGCAATGTTTTGAAAATTACAAAAGTAGCGTAACTAAAACGTCTGTATCTTGTGAACTAAACGTCAGATTGTCATACAATTTTGACACTTATTGTATTGTTCCTAAAAATCATATGGATTTGTCAATAGTGGCTCAATATGTCATCGTACGAACTTAATGAGTGATGAGTTATATGGAAGGTGAGCGCACTAGCTAGTCTACCAGTTACACAATGGTAAAAATTGAGAAGTCAGCTCGTCGCGTCGGTAATATTTCCGCAGCGTTTCTTGTTGTTGACATATTTTGACGTATGCGAATGATTAACGTTGCCAATGGGTGCCGCTTTGACGTTGACATTCCGTATAGTGTAAATAGACTTTGTGTTTGTGGATGTTAAAAATTATATTCCACATTTAAATTCAATGTTTTATTTTTTTTGTGCAAATAATTTTAATATTTTGTGTACTTTAATCAAATAAGATTAATAAGGCACATTTCGATTTTGGAATTCAGTATTTCTTTCTGTAAAAATTATTGGAAAAATTAAAATATTAACAATAAATAAATTTTAAATATTAATAATTGAATTATTACATTATAAAAATCAATATTATTTTATGAATTATCTCATTAATATTATAAGTATTTAATTGAAATATTAATTTATTTTATTGAATTAATCAAATATCAATGTCAGATTGTTGGGTTCGGTTGTGTTTGTGGTCCACAAAATAAAGAAACAAAAATACATATAGGCCATTTCACCTCTAACTGAACATTGGCAGCAAACCTAAATGTAAACGGATCCATTTTCGTATCAGTTTGCGTGCCATAGAAGCCGTACCTTAAGACTATTTACAAAACGGTAATATAAAACAAGATACGAATATCTTAAATGAATGTACGTTTGTGTATTCAACACTAGTTTCCAACATATAAATGAAAAAGCGACATTTTAATTTACACTCGATTATAATAAGTGCTATGTCTTAACGTCTAAGATTTGAAAGCCTGCTAAACTAACCTTCGACTTTACGACATTTAAAGCCATATCCTACTTCAAACTATCGCGAACTAATGTGAGTTAGTATTGCCGCTCATGTTCGGCAATCTGACATTTGGGCTGTGGTTATTTATTAGCACCACATACTCGGTATGTCATCATTGAACTCTGAATTTGAATGGTTACTGTTGCCGCACAATAACCCCAGAGATCCTCTAATATGATCGTTAATTGTCTGCCCCCTTTTTAAGTAAATTACATATTTCACATATAGTGGCCGTTCCATCCACTATTCGCAATCTGTGAACGGCCCAGTTGTAATCAACTTTGCAAATGTCATGCTGTCAGTGCATACCATCTTTTGAGACAACAATATCTACTGGCATAATTGTCTTTCGATTGATAAAATCTGTATCGTGTGGTCTGAACATTTTCATATTCTTCATCGGGATTATAGTATTTTCATACTAAGTTTTATTAAATCGATTAAAAAGAACCATAAATCATGGGATGCCATGACCAGAAGACGCGTACATTTATAATGGGTAAAAGTTTGATCCTGCTGCCCTCAAATTGACATATATTTCTGCACGTAATCGGTGCAACAAATTTATTGGACTAAATAGCTGTTCAATAGTTAAGGGAAAAGCTCTGTCTGTTCGAGGTGGTGGCAAATTCTTTTGGTCATTTGTTGACACAGTGACCAGAAATTTTTCCAAATCTTTTATTTGTATGCTAGTAGTAGTAGACTTCAATGGCAACTCTGTGTGTTCAACTAAAAATGCTAACTTGTTGTCTGCCATATTTTCTAATAACTCAAAGCCTAAGACTGGATTTAATATGAAATCGATTAATATTCGAACAATATATGGAAGCTTAAAAATCTATGCGCTTATAAGGCTCCTATACCTGATCCGCAGTTATGTTGATAACATCAGTCTGCATCATTCTTATCTTATCAATTAAAGACGATTATGATAATTAGTTGAGTATGGTCGGCGTAAATATATACAATAATTTAATTTGCTGGTAATTCGTTGTCAAATTTCTTATGTTTTGTGTATCTTGGAACACATGTTAACAATTGACTTCTATTTGAAATGTTCAGGTACTTAATGTGACAAAAAGTGCTACTGAGCGATTTGGTTTCCTTCGGCGTTGACGTAAATACTTCACTCCCGTTAACATTACTATTATATATAAATCATATGTACGGCCTCTAATGGGGCTTGAGTTTCATTTATGTGGCAGTGCTCTAGCTACCCCCCTCACTTCCTCGACAGAATTTAAAGGCACGACTTATAGGTGCTGCTCAAATCACCGACCAAATTGATTTACTTCTGCATATGCTCAATGTGGGCGCAATAACCTTATTTTATAAATAGTTTCATGATTGCTCTGCTGAGATCGCCAATAACATGCCCATTTATCGGATATTTCCACTAAATTACTGTACTGGGTCAATCGTCACACTAACGTTCTATCGAAATTTATTATGGTCGCACAGTCAACTTCAGAGGCACATTCATATCGTCAAATATATAATAAACTAGTGAAACATACAATTGGTTGCGCCAATTATTGTAGGCCTTGAAAATTGTGTAACAGCACCAAGCTAACCAACTTTTTGTTGTTCAACATCACCAACATTTCGCCATACTATTTTGCGATCAAATGTACTAACGTGTAAATTAAAAATGGTCACCAACTGCTTACATTATCAATAGTTGATAACAGTTGGCGAGGCTTATGTTGAACACTTGGTCAAGTAGTGTGTATTTTTAAGTTTTTAATCGTTTACTCTATTGCAATTTTTAGAATAGCTTCTTAAATAGCTGTGTGACGCAGAAAAAAATATACGATAAATTTAATGTATGACTGTTTAAAATGTGTATTATTTTTAATTAGCTGTTAATATTAGAATTTGCACAATTTAATCGTCAACAATTTTCAGCTTTCATCAAAGCTTTAGTGTCAAAATCTCTGATCGATCTCAAGCATTTGATCTGAAATTGATTAAAAACATATGTTACTAAATAACTTTAGAAATGTATTGAATTAAGTTAATTAGAATTTACAAACTTTCATCAGTTTTGATTCACCAGTAAATTAGAAGGTAATTTTTAACAACCAACTATTTCTGATTTGTCACATATGGTAAAATATAATTTTACATACGTCTGTCTTAATTATTTAAAAGTCTTCCGTTTTTCTTTTCGGGGGGTCTTTTTTTTTTTTTTAATTTCTTAAACATATATTTTGTAATAATATATTCTATGTAATGTTTATAATTATTAATTAATAGAAATAAATAAAATCATTTAAATGTACGTATATATAATTGTTTTAAAATAGAATTTATTTGGTTCAATCATAAGGTTCAAGCGATAGCAGAAAACAATTAAAGTATAAATATTTAATATCAGCCTATTTGACTACTGAACGTATCCATAGCTAAATTCAAGTAATAATTGTGATAAAACGCTTATCCAATCCCGGGGGAATAATAATTTTTTGCCTAGTATATTTAAATAAAACACCTGCTACCAAACATAGTTTAACATCATGTATACAACAGATTTGATGATAGTTTGGCCAAAGAATTCACTTCCGCCTACAATTCTCCCATAAATTCGCTTCTCTTTGACTGTTTCAAAAGTTATAAATTGTTTTTTGTCGTCACATGTTCATTATTACTGCATTTCACTTCCCCATTAACAAATTGCAAATATTACGCATAACTATTCTGTTAAAAGTGGCTTCTTCTAGATTGGAATGATGATGAATTTCATCAACCTAGGAAAGTGTCTGGCTGCTGAATTGCGTATATAGCACGAGAAATGTCAAAAAAGTGGCTTTTAATCAGAGGGAAATACGATATCGACTAGTGTAAGCTTGCGGAACAGACACGATTTGAATCAGAAAATATTAGAACAATGCTTAAATCGACGAAATCTGCGTGAATGTCTCAAGAACTTGAGAAATACAGACTTGTTATAATCGGATTGAGTGAGGTTCGTTGGATGGAAAACGGAGAAAAAACTAAAACTTTGTGATGAAATCGTTTTGTCTTTTGCAAAACCATTTCCACATGGATCACAGATGTGAAAAATATGGATGCTTTTTACAGTAACAGTTAGTTGTTACGATTAACAGATCGAATATTGTTATATGTAATGGTTGACACTAATGCAAGGGAAATAGAAACTGTAAATATCGAACTCTGCATCAATTTGACATATCGTAGGAACGAAGTTCCAAGGGTCTATTGTATTTGATTCCGTTCATGTAACGCCCAGAAATAAACATCTCAGAAAAAAAAA
>JANSTX010032322.1:0-14019 GCA_027564355.1 Penthetria funebris | reverse complement strand
TAAATAACGCAACATATGAAGCGGTTGGACGAAGGCAAGTTAATATCCATGCAAAACACAACATTAAACCATGGTTTTTTCTAATTATTGAATGGTATAAAAATGGGAGTGGGAAAAGATTTGGTAGAAGTATGAAATTTAATGAACAGGGTTTACACATAAGGATAGAAGTAGGAACAAAAGTTAGGGTAAAAAATAATGACGTTACAAAACGACCTGACCATGGCTTCGGATGGCTTTTAGTCGAAATAGTAAAAATAATACGGCAGAGTAATATCATCAGCGTAACTGTGAATTGGGGCCGTAGATAGGGATAAGAGATCATTAATGAAAATTAAAAATAGCGTAGGAGATAACACGAAACCCTGGGGAACACCTGCATCAAGTTGTAAACCATCAGAAGTGACGCCATCGAGAATAATCCGAATCGAGCAACCCTTCAGAAAATTTGAAATCCACACCCCTAAATCAGGGTGAATACCATAAAGGACCATTTTCAATAAAAATGCTCCATGCCAAACTCTGTTAAAAGCCGTGGATATGTCGAGTGCAAGCACTCGAGTCTTACCAAACATGTGCAAAATTGTACTCCAAATTTCAGTCAGATAGGTCAAAATGTCACACGTTGATCTTTTGATCGAAAACCGTATTGACGATCATGAATAATTTTATTGGATTATTGGATTTCAGGTAAGATATGATCTTAAAGTTAATAATTTTTTCCAAGACCTTGGATAAGATTGAAGTAATGGCTATAGGTCTGTAATTGGAAGGATCCGATTTTGAACTCTTTTTAGGAATAGGCTCGACGTTTGCAATCTTACATGTAGATGGAAAATGATTAGATTGTAGGGTAGCCATATATATGTAGCGAATCGGTAGAGATAGAGAGAGAGAAGACTCACATTTATGCAGAACTATGACCGGAATACCATTAGGACCAGGTGCTTTGTTAGTATCTAGTTTTTTTAGAATTCTATAAATAACTCTCAAACGAATTAGAATGGTTTTCATATTTCAAATCACTCTTGGAATCGATGGACGTAACTTATTGAAACCATCCAGCCTGGAATTATTTGCGAACATGGCAGCCAGTAAATTTTATTTAGAACTTGTAATAGGATTGCCATTGGAATTCACTACCATGGGTATGGAGGACTTTTTGAAATCGATGTTATAGCACCGACAAAAGATACTGCTACCTTTACGGGCAGTGAGACTTCTCTGTTTCAATTGACATTCGAATTTATATTTAACGTGCGCAATGATATGATTGCACTCGTCACGAGCGCGAACATAATATTTACGGAGAGGGCAAAGCCTGTTTTTTATTGCAAACAGCATTCATTTTTTATCGAATCAAGAATTTGGGCCTTTCTTGACTGGTTTTACCGAGCTTGGAATGTATGTTTTTAAAATATTTCAACGGCACGAACCAGATCAGCAAACCGTAGAATTTCTCCCCATCTTATACCATTAAAAAAATGTGTAAACCCTCCCAGTTTACCCCATTGTATGAATTGGTAAGAATATATTACTAACCATTACTAACAAACGTTTCATAGTTACGCGTAAGCTATAATTTTTAGGCCCTGGGAACAAAGTTCCAAGGGTCTATTGTATTTGATTCCGTTCATGTAACGCCAAAAAATAAACATATCAGAAAAAAAAAATTACACAGAAGTGCTTATAATTGAAAAAAAAGTTGATTTATGCATGTCCGTCCGTCCGTTCGTCCCTGCGCACGATAAACTTGAGAATACTTCGAGATATCGCTATGAAATTTTGCCCGTGTCACTTTTATCTGATTTGTGAGGCTAAGTTCGAAGATGAGGAAAATTGGAGTACTCCTTCAAGTACCTCCCATACAAACTTTTTACTCCTTTTAGATTAAAATTGGGTGTATAATATCAAAGACAATACAAGAGAATGTTTTGAGCTATCACTATAAAATTTTGCACGTGTCACTTTTATCTAATTTGTGAGACTTACTTCGAAGATGAGGAAAATTGGAGTACTCCTTCAAGTACCTTCCATACGAACTTTATACTCCTTTCAGATTGAAATAGGGTGTATAATATCAAAGATTAATATAATTATATTATATATAATTATGTTATATAATATTTGAAAATGTTAACTTGATCAGATAACTTCCTAGCGTACCTCCCATGTATAGTCTTTACTCTTTACTGATTAAAATAAGTTATTTGATAGTAACATTGACTAATTTAAGCGAACATTCTAGGTACGAGATATCAACTAATTTGCAATTCTCATTAATGAATATTTATATATTATGTTGTGATCCGTTAAACAATTTCAAGGGCCTACAATAATTGGCAACCAATTAAACGTTTCTCTTGTTTTATAATGTGAACAAAATTGATTTTACTATAAATATAATTATCGTTACTTTATAAATGTTTACAATAAGAAAAATTAATAAAAAATTAATTTTAAAAAAACATACGTATTATACAACTTTATATCGTCCTTTATTAAAAACATGATGTGCTGTACTTAATTTAAGTAATTCCTCCTTAATTAAACGAGTTATTTCTCGTTTCGCTTTTTGAACGGCTAATTCGCTACAACTTTCAATAGCCAAATATAATTTACGTTCACCTTCCGGTGGTGCTTTACCTGTTGATACATATGTTCCTCTAACAGTAAGTCCTGCTTCAGAATATTCAGAAATTTGTGCTAAAGCCTCCTGTAATTATTTATTTTATAATTTTGTGGTTAATGTTATCGTATTAAAAAAAAATTATAGTAAACAAACACAATATTACCTTAGATGTAACTTTCCATCTAGCTTGTTGTGGAAAATCATTTATTTCAAGTTCTTCTTCATATTTTCTAAATATTGATTCAACTCCTTGTACTAAATTTTCATCTTCTTCTTTTGGTTGATAATTCAATTTGTTGTTTAATTTTGCAGCTAATTGTTCAGCTACTGTTTTTGCCTAAAGTTAACACAAAGTCAATAACCAATAATAATTTTTATATTAAGTTCATGAGTGGATAGCCTTAAATGTTTATTAATATGAGGTAACTTTTAAGTTCATATGCGGAACGGGGAAATTGAAACGAAAATATTGATGCACTTACACCACACCATTTGTTATACAATAGAACAAACAAACTTAAACACATAATTGAATTTGAAAAAAAAAAATCTCTCAATGGTACTTACTGTTAATAAAGATTGTGTCGAACTTCCTTTAAGTATTGCTTCGGTCACCTGTTGTGGCGTTGCTTTTGCCTCAAAACCAAGATTCTTTGCAATATTAATTCTGCTCGCTAATCGTCTTGCTAATTCTAATTTATCTGTTTGAGATCCAATAGGTAAATTGGCTGGTAAAATAGGTGCTTCAATTTCCTTAACATTTCGTTTTGCTGCAAATAAATTCTCAATTTGTTGGTCAATATCATTTTCAAGATCTTCATCGTCATCCGAATCTTGGAGACCTAGTGCGGCTTTTTGTAGTTTTTTATTTTCTTTAACAGCAGCTGCTTCTTGTTCATCAAATTTGAAACCTTTTCAATCAATCAATTCAATTTATAATTAATAATAAATTATTAGAAATTTGATATTTAAAATAATATGTTTAACCTTTTCCACTGAATCCGCCACCAGTATGAACCTTTTTGCCTTCTGCTTCTTGAATCACTTTATATGTTTCCCATAATAATTTTAAATCTTCTGGAATATTCGTACCAGATAATTCTAATGCTCGAATAATATCACCAGCATATCTACCTTGTTCTGGTGTTAGGAATGTATGTGCATATCCTTCTTTTCCTGCCCGTCCTGTACGTCCACATCTAATTATTAAATTCATAATTATTACTAATACGCTTACATTATAATATTGATAGAAGAATACCTGTGAACATAATCTTCATAATGATTAGGACAATCATAATTTACTACAAGAATTAATTGCTTGACATCTAAACCTCTAGCACAAACAGATGTTGCTATTAATAATTTAACTCGTCCTGATTTAAAATCTAATATCGTTGAATCTCTGTCAAATTGATCTATACCACCATGCAAACTCATACAAGGATATGAAGCTTTCATTAAATCTTTTAATAGTATATCAGCATTTTCTTGTTTGTCAACAAATACTATAATACTGCCGTGTTCCTGCAGAGAAACCAAAACCAGAATGTATTAAACTTTTCGAAGATTTTATCAAGCAAAATATATTTACAAAAAGTCAACTCGAATTACCTGATAAAGTCCAAGCAATTCCAATAATTTGAAAAATTTACCATCTTCTTCAACAATTGAAACATGTTGTTCGACCTCTTTACACACAACTGATCGTCCACCAACTTGTACCTCAATTGGTTTCTTTAATATTCGTCTGGCCAAGGCTTCCATTTGTCTGGGAAAAGTTGCACTAAACATTACTGTTTGCCTATCTGGTCGAATATTATCAATTATTCTCATTACCTATAATATAAATAGAAATTTGAATACTTTCAGTTAGTAGTTTTAGTATAATAAGAGCATGAATGGAAATGTGGTAAATGGAGTGACCGACTAACATATTGATGTAGCTCAACCTATATTATATATAGGTTTAATGTCTTGTTTGTATTGTTTGTAGACTTGTGTAAACATCGCACCAACAAACCAGGTAGCTTTGGATTTACACACCACTCTACCGAATTATTCAAATCATTGGCCAACCAACTACACGCACAGTATATTGTAAACTAATGTAGTATTTATGTTGAAATTGGATGTTATACAATGTGTGTATTGGAAACAGCAAATTAACGCCGTAATGCCGAGATATGTAATATTGAGATCAGGATATTAACGAAATGAATGACATTTGATGCAAACAAAATACTTCACCTGTGGTTCAAATCCCATATCAAACATTCTATCAGCTTCGTCAAGCACAACATAAGTTACACGACGTAAATTTGTTACACGACCTGAATTCGCTGCTAACATATCAATCATTCTGCCCGGTGTACATACAATAATTTCTGCACCACGTTTTAATTCAGCTATTTGTTCTGATATACCTAAAAAAATTTATTGTAATATTTATAAATCACTAAATTTGTACAAAAAATAATTTAATATTATTAATTATGTACCTGTGCCTCCATATACGCAAACAGCACGTAAATTAATTGATTTTGAAAACTTTTTGATATCTTTTCCAATCTGCATACATAACTCTCGTGTAGGTGTCATAATTATTGAAATGGGTCCATCACCTTCTTCAAGGCTTGCTTGATCCAAAATATGTCTGAAAATACATGCTCATTAAAAATTATACTCAAAGTCAACGAAATCAAGTCTAAATGTTATAACCTTGAATATAAAATGGATATGACTAATTTATAAGATGTTAAAATAAAAAATGAATCCATTGTAATTAATTGAAAAAGATCCAGTATTTCAGTATAAAATTGTATACACAAGTAGTAGTAATACACGAAAACACAATTTAAATATATTTAATGTAAACCAACAAATTAACTCACCGAAACATTGGTAAAATAAACGCAAGTGTCTTTCCACTTCCTGTCTTAGCAATACCAATTAAATCTCGACCAGACATTATAGCCGGTATAGCTTGACATTGAATTGGAGTTGGTTTTTCAAATGTTAATTTTTTAAGAACATCCATTTCTTTTTTAGAAACACCACAATGTGCCCATGTCTTTAAAAAAAAATTAAAAAAAAAAAAAAAACATTAAACATTAATTAAAAGTAAATGAAAATTTTTATATTAAAATATTTCAAATAAAAAAATAACCTTAATCGGTCGAGGACAACCTTTACCCTTTACTTGTATACCCTCTAATTCAATTTTATACGCGTCTACATCTGCAGTCGTCATTTTACTTAATTCGGGCACTTCAACATAAAAATCTTTTCTAAATGGCATATAATCGACACCGGAATGGTCGATTTTTGCCAATTCTTTTTTATGTTTATTTGCTAAGTTTGCGGCTGTATCTTTAATATCTTCTAATTCCTCTTCTGATGAATATTCTAATCCATCTTGATTTTGTTCCATCATTTCACCCTTATTCACTTCTTTGGATATTTTTGCAACACCTGTTACAACCATTACACCTGATGCACCAATTTCATTTAATGGCTTCGAAATTTTATTAACCTTTCTCACTTCTTTATGAACTTCTTGCATAAAAGCATCTAATGGATCAATTTCCTCGATTTCCTTTGCTTCCACTTTACCTTCTGCGTCCTTAGTTTCATCTTCATCGTCTGATTCATTTTCTAAACTCCATTTTTTCACAGATGGTATAATTGTTAGTTTTTCGGTTTTTTTACTCTCCAATTCTTTGCGCTTACGTTCGGCACGCCACCTTTCAATGCGTTCACGTCTTTTTGTCATTTCAAGTTCTAAACGTTTTTGCTCTTCTTCCTAGTAAAAAATAAATATTAGTAAATCAGATTGTTTGTTGAAGTGCCCGTAAATTGCAACGAAATAATATATTTGATAATTTACATTTACAACAAAGAATTGATATTCTTGTGAAATATTCGCAACACAATTAAAAACTACTTACTTTATCCACTCGACTAGTTAAATCAAACGTTTCGACGTCAATTTCTTCTTTAGGTTTTTCCTTTGGTAATTCCTTTATCTTGTCTCGATCTCTGGATCGCTCTCGCTTGACATTACGATCACGAGATCTGGATCGATCTCGTCTTACATTTAACTTACTGCTAGCTGCAGCATTGCTACTACTGTTACTAAAAAAAATATATTAACAAAAACATTAGAATGTTTTATTACTTAATGATGTAAGAAAATTTTACTATTTGTTCCGATCACGACTTCTACTTCTGTCTCTTCTTGGAACACGTTCTCTACTCCTAGAACGTTCTCTTCTAATTTCTCTGGGTCTTGGTGATTTTCTACCACTAACTGTTATTATTCTGTTGCGATTATTACTATCACGATTTCGACTTGATGATCGTCTCAAACGTCGATCAGGAATTGGTGGTGTACCGGATCTACTACGTGATCGACGTCTTTCTCTATCTCTGCTAAGAATTTACATTATTAAAATGTAAAAATAAATTGTATAATTAGAGTATTAATAAAAATAGTCAAAAAAATCATTTGCAAACACATAACATAACCTTAATTTTTATTCAAAATTAATAAAAATTAATAAAAATAAATTACCCATTCCCGTTACCTCGGGTCATTTTCATAAGATATTAAATTAAACTATTTATTTATTATACTTATTGTTTACAGTTCACGAAAAATTGTTAAAAATTGTATTGTTTAATGTTTATGAATATCGACTGAAAACGTATTTTTGACATTTTTGCACAAATGTCATTTAATTATTATTTCGACAGATTTGAATATAAGTACTAGATTTCAAAAGTAATAGGTAATATTTGCGGCGAACTTTGGAAACTGGATTTTTAAAAAAACGATGTTTATATATTTTATGGTAAAATGATAACATGTCTCACAGATGTGATAGGAGTTGCTTCTGATACGAATATTGTTTTGATAATCTTCAAATTTTTAAATTTGTTTTTTAAAGCAATAATCATAATTATGATACTTTATTTGAAAGTTGTGAAGTTCAAGTTACTAACGCAAAATGTTTTGTTTTGTTTTTTTTTAATCTTAAAGTTATTTTTTAGGACGAATGGCTAGATTACCGGATACAAAGGACAAAATAACTTTTTATTGATTCACAGTCTTGGATTAAGTGGAAATACCCGAGTATTGGGCATAATGCTAGAAATCTCTGCAGAAGAATTGCCATAAAAATATCTATAGAAGAATGTAAGGGCCCATATATTGCCCCTCTGCTGACGAACATCTATATGATGATTTGTCCATCACCTATAAGTAGAAAGACTCGCCTTTGAATTCGGTCGCGAAAGCTATAAGGGTTGTCGCTGAAACCCCAACAGCCCATTTATATATAATGGCAATATGTTCGGGCTTACAACAATGTAGAAACTCAAGAATTTTGGTCGCGTTTTTGGTCACACCCAAGATGTGATCATTCTATAGTAGTTTTGAATTGATATGCGTTCCGAGAAAATCAAGATCTGAAGAGAATTGCGCACCAAATCACCATCAAGTTGTATAATTGGATTCGGAGTGTTTGACTTATGTGATATAATTTACAACTGCGATCTGACCAAGTACCCGACTGACCTTTTGTCGAGATACTTAGAATGATGTAGTGCCGTCATAAGCGTAACTGTGAATTCGGCTAGCAGTTAGTGATAACAAGTGGTTAATTTAAATTAGAAACAGTTTAGAAGGCAACATATGGATCCATGGAGAATCAAATAGGAAATCATCAGAAGTGATGGCTTCAGAAAATTTGTAATCAACGCTCTCAATTTAGGATCAAGACCATAAGTGGCCAGTTTTGATAATAATGCCCCCATATGATTGTTATATGCTTCCACAAAAGAAAATAATTCAGCCTTTATAATATTCAGATAGCATCGTTTATGCAGTCGTAATAACCATCATTGGGGTTAAATAATGTATATATAATTTAGCCAGTTCATACGATGTTGCATGTTGCATTTTCGTTCCCTTAATTTCACACTTATAAACAAATTTTCTGCATGGGATATTTATGTTGTACTTGTGCTTATAAATATTTCTGAGGCTTAAATTATAAAAACAGCAGTTGTATGGTCAACAGATCCATTAACATTTAGGTACAAAACTACTTTTACCTGCACGCACTTTCACAGGCAAATCAATCATAATATTTAGTCGTGACATGTAGTGAGCAGGGCGAGGACGAAACAACAGATAACTTGGGGTTTATACACTACTGTACCAAAATATTCAATTGTAGTAGGACAATAATTGGTTCTACATTTATCGTTGAAAATCACTGTTTATAGTTTTTGGTTGACACTTGTCACATGTAATGGAATATATAATTCAAGTCTTTTATAGATATTTGTTCTGTTTTATTTTTATGATATATAGATATTTATTAATACAAAAAGATATTTGGATTTAACAACTAATTTTAAAGTTATAATATAATCAAACTACAATATCTAAAAATATGTGTTATGTAAATCCTTCTTTCCTTGGGAGCATAAGTCTCAAGGCTTATTAATTTTAATTAAAATGTAATCATATTTTACAATTGATAAAGCAAATTTACATAATAATTATTATTTCTAATTTTATTCAACAGATCATATTCTTTAGATTACTTTTTGTTTTTCTTACCTAATGTGAGTGTGTGATGTGATGTAGCAGTCATTTGTGCTTTACGACGATTAAATTCGATAAAATCCTCTTCCAATTTTTTACGGGCATCTTCCAACTTTCGTTTTTCGTCAGCATGATCCCGTTTTAAAACATCAAATTTAGAATGAAGCTGAAATGAACAAACAATAGAAATGTTATTGATTCAATATTTATAATTTTCATCGTCAGCATTCTTTATGGGTACAAATTACAATACTACAATGAATTGCTAAATATAATAAATACATTTGAAACGCTTATGTAGTATTATATATATATTTGCATTAAATATACATGTCCAGTTCGTTCCATAATTTTAATATAAATGGAGTTAGTGAAATAGGGAACGTTTCATCAGTTTCAGTAACCACTTTATGCAGATACAATATTTTGATGTTCATGAATAGCGAAGAATTCTGGCAAAAACTCAATGCTATAAATTTGTCTTCTCTCCACGAATTGTTTAGATATGCTGCGCCCAGTTATGTATAATAGGATGTATGCTCCTATATGTGGAAGAAGGTTTAAGAATTATTCTACAGTTCTCCATTGTTTTCCGTCACTTAACAATGTAACTTTCGACTGAATACACAAATTTGAATAGAATATACAGTAAATTTTTGACAATTTTTCATTAAATTTAAATACATTTATTTTAATCCATACCTCCTTTTCATTATCTTTAAGTTCTGCTTCCTTTTCTTTAACTCGTAACACAAACATTTGTCTCATTTCATCTTCTTTTCCTTGAAGTTCAGCCAAATGATTACAGCGTTTTGCTTCAAATGTTTGTTGAAAGGAAACCTAAATAGTTATACTGTATTTTACACATAACACACAATCAAAATAAAATAAAAATTACAGGTTTATTATCGCTATCGACATCAGTAAAACCCATTTGTTCTAATCGTTTCTGACGATACAATTCATAATGTCTGGTATGAGTTTTTTCACGCATATCTTCCATATTTGTACGTATAAGCATTTCACGTAATTTAACAAAATCACAGTGGCCTTCATTTTCAACTGTACGAAAAAATGTGGAAAACATAAATAAATTTATGCGTAAAGATATAATTTAAAATATTAAAAACAAAAAATACCTTGAACTGTTCCCCATGGATATTGACGTGCTCTAACCGTTTTATTTCCAAGTCTTACAAATTCTGTACTACCCACAACAGCAAATGGAACGTGTGTATTCATACTGGAATTAACTTCAGAAACAGATTCATCATCAGTTGGAAATTGATATATTTGAACACCATTAGATTCAAGTTCTTGATTAATTTTAGTCTGTAACATTTAAAAGTTGATTTAAAAAATATATTACTTTGAAAATTATAAATTTATTGTACCTTAAAACGTTGTAATTCTGTTTTTGAAACTGTATCAGCCTTAGCAATAATTGGTATAATATTAACCTTGGTATCCAATTTTTTCATACAAACAAGATCCAGTGATTTTAATCCATGTCCTATAATATTAACAATATTAATATATATTTGATTTTATACATATATATATATATCATGTCATGGTGTTTACCTGTTGGACATATAAAATATAAACAAATATGAATCCGACTATCATGACAAGATGACAGAGAACGCTTTATTTTCAATTCTTCTTGTAGGTATGCCTCAAATTGTGAATCGATATAATCGACAACAGCTTTAAATGAATCGTCCTTATTGATTTGATCACCGTAACCGACTGTATCACAAATGGTAAGTTTTAACCGTACACTGCTCTCTTGTAATTCATAGGTATGTGCCTTCAATTTCACATTTGGTAATGTATGTGGACTTGGATTTGATTCAAAATTTGTATTAAATAATGTATCCATTAACGTTGATTTACCCAAACCAGTTTCACCTAAAACATAAGAAAAAATTAATTGAAAAAAAAATCATTAATTCAATTAAATTAAAATAATCACTGAATATAGAGACTATTTAAGTATATCATTGGACGAAAGATGAATGGATTGGCCGAATAAATAATGAATAGACAAAACACTTAGTTTGATATTAACATCTAATCAGACACAGCTAAAATTGCAGGATGAAAGAGCTGGATGGAAATACTATGACGACGGATCGGCTGGAAATAAGATGACGACTTTTGGCATGCGTAAACTAAAATGATTTTGAACATTGAACGTTAGAGCAATGCTTGAACCGACGAAACTTGCGCAGGTGGCTCAAGAATTGAAGACGTACTAACTCGAAATTCTTGGGTTGAGCGAGATTCGATTGAAGTAAAACGGAGAAAGAACTACCACTAAAGGATATAGTCCTTTCTCCATTTTCCTTCCATTGAATCTCGCTCAACCCAAGAATTTTGAGCTTGTACCTTTTCAACTCTTGTTACGGAAAAACGAGTCACAGTACTGGAGTCGCTAAGCGTAGTCTTATCGACTGGAAGCCGATATAATATCGAATAATCACAACAAGAAACAAGTAGTGTTAAATGTGTAACAATCGTTCAGATTTACTTCTGATGATAAGAAGGCTTTTCATAGTCAACTTTCATACTGCCTTATTGAGATTGAAAAGTGCAGTAATCATAACTTCGTGATAAGAATACACAAAGAAAATTGGATTTTATCGGACGGACGTACAAATAGATCACATAACATTTAGTCGAAGATGGAGAAATTCTCAGAGATTCTGCTTCAAGTTGTGGTGGAATCATATTCGCATTAAAATTCCTAACGGGCGGTAAGGCAGCCGGCGCAAATAAAATGTCACCAGAAATATTGAAAGTGGACTTGGATGGCATTACATTAATATTGGATCCAATTAGTAGTAAAATGTGGTTATCTGATGATATTCCAACCTTATATGTATGGAAGGGTTGATAATTAAGTTATACTGAAAAAGGGTAACTTGAGTAATTACGAGAACTGGCGTGTTATCACTTTGATGAACACGATAAACAAAGGTATTCAAAAGGAATAGCAGGTTTCAGGCCTGATAGGTCTTGAACAGACCATATCAATACAAAACCAAAAATTGTTGAGCAATCGATTTAATGGCAGACGCTATTGTATATGTTATTTGTTGACTTCAAAAGTATTGATCGTGGTATGATGTGGATAATCCTACAATGTTACGATGCAATGTGTTTTGGGATGAATACTGTCGAAACTATTGTTCCTGCTCGTTTTGGACCTAGATATGATAAAAGTAAACTCTGAACCGTATGGTATCAGATGGGGTCTAACCGGTCGACTTGCACATGTTGACTTTGCTGACGACAAATCTTCAAATCATTCAAAAAATCAAAACTTGCACATTTTTAAAACATATTGTTTATCGATAGGTATTATTGTATGGGCTGCGAAACTTAGAAAGTGACAAATAACAACGTGTCACAAATTCAAGTTTTCGTTAATAGGTGGCTCAGGTGCCAATGGGTGCCCAATCGCATGCTAAAAGTTACTAAACAATATCAAATGAGAATTTGTGCAGACTGGCAGATGTGGAGGCGATAAACAAAATTATTAGCCGATGATAGCGGAATCAGATCGGCCATACACTGAGGCGACTAGTAGATGATATTGCAAAATCACTACTGAAATGACGTATAATTCAATTGCATCCTGAAAAGGATTACTTAATACGTTTAGTATGGGTTTGTATAAAAAAAAAGGAATCTACAAGCGTTCAATAATAAAGATCAGCACTATTTCCGGAACAAATAATTACACCACTATATCGGTTCCAACATATTCTTCGAAGAATTTGTACAACTATATGGTTTTTACCATATATTTCTATATTCAAAGCAAATATAAAACAACATTAGAAGATAAGAACTTCCACATCTATTCAGTGATCTTGGAAGTCTTATTTGATACTAAAATATCATTCACCACTCATATTGACTATATACCAACTAAATCATTTGCAATTTTGGGTTTCATCAAAAGAAATCGATACAAAAACAGATTGAATTTTACAGTTTAAGGTTATTTAGTTGGTCTAATTGATTTAACTTACCTTGATTAATGTAAACTAATAAAAATTAGACATTTGATTTACATAATGAACCATTTGATTGCAACGAATTTCAATCAATGGTTTATTTCTAATGTTCCACATATTAGACGATTGTGGCATCATATGATGCTTCAAAAGTTGAATATCATAGAACGAAATAATGTATGTAAATGTGTTAATAATTTTACCAACAGGGAAAACAAATTCAATATTAATCAAAATAGTAATCAAGTTTCGGTTAATTAATTATTAATATTTTCATTTCAGTAGGGATTTTGACCAATTGGTTTGTTAAATAAATAAATAAATTACTCAGATATCAAATCCTTTTCTTAGTCTTATTTGATAATCAACTATTTAAAAATTGTCATTACTTACCAATGCACATAATATTGAAAACAAATCCGTTCTGGACACTCTTATTGACTAATTGATCGGGTAAACTATCAAAGCCTACATGTCCTGATAATTTCATTGATCGAAGTGAATGATCCATCTGAAAATGTAAAAACGTAAATATTAGTAAAAGAAGTTCAAAACACTGAAGGCAAACAAATAAGATACGAATTTTATGTAGTTCGACACATATTTAAAGAAAATTTTAAAAAGTGTATGAGTGACTATTGGAAAGTGAGCCCGTGAATTAATAATATGGGATACCGATGATCGTTCCTGTTGATATATGCCAATTTGTATATATTCGTATGTGATATGTAACATGC
>JANSTX010032321.1:0-31234 GCA_027564355.1 Penthetria funebris | reverse complement strand
AAAATTAGGCAAAATGTCAATAACGCGTCAATTACATATTTTACTACTAGCTTGACTATTAATTATGATAATAGTACTTATGCGTAACTATGTCATGTACATAGCTACTACTATCGTAATAAAATGTTATAGTCATATTTATGTGAATATGCTAATTGTGAAGTCAAATTATTAAAAGCAATATTAAAAAAAAAAAAAACCAAAAACATACAAATTAGCCACAAAGTTTAAAATAATTTTTGAGTAAATATCTTTTTTAAATTATAACTAACAATTTATTTATTATCCATTGCCATTGGCAATATTTAACATATCAATTCATAGATTATGCAATTGAGTGTCAAATTAAAAAATAAAATTGAATCATAAAAGAAAGAAAAAAGAAATTCGACAAACATTTAAATTACATAATCAATAAAAAATAAATTAAGAGATGGTCTGTTAATGCGACCATAACTTTAAAAAAAAAAAAAAAAAAAAAAATCGTATCTATCAACCAATTAATTAAATGTGTATTTACTAATTTAGATAAGATTCTAACCATACCTACATTGTAAAATTAACAAGTAGATGTTAATAAATATTCACACGCAAGTGTATATTGAAAAAGGTGTGTACCCCTTAAACAAATACTTTCATCCAAATATTTCTAAATAGTTTAACAATCGGCATGCACTTAATTAAGCAATAATTTACAATATGCATGTGTGTGTCCATTAAAGAATATTAATTAGAAACATATATTTAAATTAATACAACAAATAAAAAAAAAATTAATAAATTCAAAAATAACTAAAATAAAATATTATAACATTTTGTTTGTCCAAATATGTCTAAATTGACACCAATGTGCAATTTACTATAAAATCATATGATGATGCGTATAATATTTTAATTAATTGATTGCAAGTGTAATTAATTAGAAAGGTCTGGATTAAGATCAAGTACTTATTCTACCTGTACAACAAGGCTATTGTGAACAGAATATATAATTACAGCCATAAAATGAAACTCTGCCTCCGTGCAGAGCGAAAATTGAGATGACAAATTTAAAGCATAAAAAGTTAGGTGCTAGTCATTTACATCTAAATCTCTTTACTTCAAATGTACGTTACTTCTAATTTGTTTAGCATACGTGAATTTTACTAATACTTGGTACTTATTGGTGCTTATAAACACTTCTACGTTACTTTCAAATTTTTACTTTACTGTTTTTTCTTCAGTTTGCCTATTACTTCTAATTATTGACATTTCTATTGTATTTCATCGAAATCGATTTAATTCTAAATTTTAATATTATACAATACATAGATTTAGCATATTTAGAATTTGGAAAGCAACAAACATTATTAGTATTAGGAATGTAAAAGCTCACAACAATTTTTGATAGAAATCAAAATATGTATCAAAAAAATCATTTCTAATGTTAGACAATAAAATAATTTCCAAAAATTTTTGCCTGAAAATTAATACTTCCAAATTTAAAATCCAGCTAAATTTTTAAATCAAGTATTTCATTTGCGAAATTCAAATAATCTTTGAGCGATTATAGTTTTAAACAATTTAAACAAACTGTTCAAAATTTCAAAAATTAGTATAACATGGAAGCGTTTAGTACATTTTAGTCGATCAAAACGTTGCATGATTAGAATAATTTCATAATCTTAAAATTTTTTTCTTTTAAAATATAGTAATTATAATACGAATCAGTTTGCTATTTGACCCATGACCTGGTTTTTATTTTCAAATGCATATCTTTTTAATGTACATTTTTAAACAACCATTCATTTATACAAACATTAAATAAATTTATTCTGTACTCGTAGTTAAATAACTTTACAGAGATTTATTTTACTTTTAATTTTTCAAAATTAAAAACATTTTGGAATTTAAATTTATCAATATTTACTTTTAATATTAAAATTATATTTATATTATATTATTAATAATAAAAATAATCAAATTGTAACTAATTATGTGAAATATTTATTTTATTAAATTAGACAATTTGTTTAAATTTCAATTTTTATATAAATAAAACTTTTAAAGAAAGTTTTAACCACACATTTTATTAATTCCAATTTTGTGGTAATATATTAACAAATTCTGGTAAAAATATTTACGTAACACTGAGATCACTGCATTCCATATTTTGATTACGATTTTCAAATCCCACTTTAAAGGCTTTCATAATAATGAAACAGTAAATGAAATGTGAAGATTGTTAACTATAAATCAAATGCTTTTTAATGATCTAACTTTTAATTTAAATATTTATTTTTGCAATATTTGCATAAATATTTGACGAAAATACGAAAGAAATTGTCTATTTTTATAAGAGAATTTTTAAATTGACACCAATGACATTAATCTGTTTATTTAGAAAACGCAAAAAACTTCGATTCTTTGAATACTTTTATTGAAGTAATAATTTATTTTTAAACCGAATGTGTGTATGTGTTACAAACGTTAAGTTAAAAAGTTAAAAAATAATTTATTAAATAACAATGCCATTTTCACACTCAACACACAAACTGAAGTTTTAAACGAAATCTTGCACCTTTTGCATATTTAAAAATGTTCTTCGTACTAATCAAAGTATTTTCAATAACAATTCAAATTATTCAGAAAAGTAATCGACTGTTTTCAAAAATTATTTTAAAATTTTAATTAACAAAAAAAAAAAAACATACAGCATTATCTATAATTAGCCGCATTTTAATAAAAATAAACAATACTGTTTAAATTAAAAACCTATTACAACAACACTCCCAAGTTTTAAATGTTTATTCAAAATTATCTACCATATTTCATGTTTCATTTTCAATGTTGAGAATTTATCAACCTTTTTGACGTTTTGCAAAATGAATTGTTAAATGATCAGGACGTCGATACAGATTTTAACGCATAATAATAAATATAATAAATCGGTTGTTTAAACCCTTCTATTCAAAAGACAATATACAAGAAGGATACGCAACACATTCGTTATTATTTCGTATCCTTTCAGAACTGTAACGGAAATTATCTTAAATAATATTAAAATTTAAATTTTGAATGAAGTTTGTAAGTTTACTGAAACATTGAAAATTATACGAAATTTAAAAAAAAAACCAATTGATTAAAAGTGGTAAAAAATTTGATTAAAAACCGGTCATGTTCAATATCTAACAATCATTGTCTCTTTAAACGGAATAACTGTAAATATTTATCTGTTTATCAATGTTTACAGTTTTCATTAAAAATTTGAAAGTTTCGTTCAATGTTTCAAATAGCTCTAGATATTAGTATCGTATGAAACAGTAATTAAAAAATATATATCTTAGATGATCAGTCTATTTTATTCCACTCACTGAAAGACATATAAGTCTTCCCAAAATCTAACACTTAAGTTGTTAGTTTTAGACAGTTAAATCACAATACTTGTCGTCCAATTATGGGTTGTAAATGGCTACGGTTCTTTTTTCTACTGTTATTGTTAAATAAATATACGTACTATCCACCGTAGTGGGTTTGACGATTAGATTGTTTAATCTATGTTTTGAGTAATTAGACATGGATTAGTTATTTTCAAGAAATAAAGTGGTATCTGTGGCATCGTGAGCCCTCTATACAGCAACTAAGAAGAAGAGGTTGTTTATCAATACTGCATAACTTCACTTCCTCATTGGCAGCACCATATATGTAATTATATGTAATCATTAAACTTCGTATTTATAAGTAGAAATAGATATAGCATTTTTTTTTAATTATTATTTCTTTAATGCATTTTTTTTTCAATTTAATTTTACACATATTTTCTCGTGGTTTAGTGAATAAAAGTTCGAACTTTTACTTTTTTTAAAACATAATATTTTAAAAGATTTTCTAAATCAAGTCTTTATCAATTTATTGAATCAATTACGTATATATTCGTGTAATAAAAGCAAAATAAAAAGTATAAATCAATCCAGTATTGGAAATTTAAAATTTTTTTATCGTAAATTATTTTATTTTATAAGATAAGATAAGATGAACAGTCAGACAGGCAGAGAGGCGGACAGACTTACATGATAGACGGACAATTAGGCAAACGTACAGATAAATAGTTGAACGGATGGACAAACGGACAGATAAACAGATCAATAGAAGGGCAGATGGACGGACGGACAGACGGATAGACGGACGGACGGACGGACGGATAGACGGACAGATGGACAGATGGGCAGACGAACTGACAAACTCACGAATAAACAAATACACGAACATTAATTTTTTTTATTTACAAACCAAAATCTAACTGTGCAGTAAAACAGAATATTCATTGTCAAAATCACAATTTTGTTTTTATTACACTCTGTACCAATGAAAAAAGTCAGTTAAATTTTCTTTTTTTCCCATTAAGCTACGTACTTTTACACTTGAAATTGAAAACTATCAACAATCTGATGTGGTTATGAGTAAAAAGTGACCACAAGAAAGCAAATTTGTATTCATAAGAAACAAAAAAAAAAAAAAAAAACGAATCTGAAGAGCAATTAGTTTATGCAAACATGGCACCGGAAGCCTTGAAAAAATTAAAATTGATTAAATTATAATTGTATTTTCACAATTTTTATTATAATTGCATAAATATAAATGCTTTCTTATGAAATAATTAGAATTGCATCATAAATAAGATCATCATCATGAATAATGAGATGCATAAAAAAAACTTTCAAAACTTAAATTATGTATGATTAACTGTTTGTGGTTTGAGTCATGAAAAATTCATAATCAGCGTAGTCTATTAAGTCAGGAAGGTCAAAGTCTTCAGTTTTTATTTTCAGTCCATATGAGTTCACAAATGAATATGGGCGCCTTCTTCTATAAGTTTTCTTACAGTGGAACATTTTAACAATTTGACGTATCCAAAATTATTGGAAATCTAAATTTACTTCAGAACGAACTTGATCAATTTGTTGATATTAAATCCTAAATTTATTGAATGTTAACTTGAAAAAAATTATTTTTTTTTGCATCAGACTAAATAATAAAAAATCAATTAAAAATAATCCGCATGCTTTTTGTTATTTGTATTTTGGAATCGTAAGTCAATAAAATTTTGGTATACATGAATTAAAAGATCAAATATTTATCATCGTCATCCATCAACATATTTAGAACAGAACCACAAAATACAGCATGTCAAGCAATGATTGACAATCGTTGTTGTTGGCCCCGTGGCAAAGTACTCGGTGGTAGTTCCGTTTTAAATACAATGTTATATGTACGTGGTAATCGAAGAGATTTTGATAATTGGGCCGCAATGGATAATCCCGGTTGGTCATATGATGAGGTGCTTCCATATTTTCGTAAATCACAAGATCAACAAAATCCATATTTAGCTAAAAATAAACAAATACATGGAACTGGTAAGCTTAAATAAATCATGACATTTATACATTATTATAACAAATCATATTTCGTTATTTAAATACCCATTATCCGTCCCCGCATATTAATTATTAGGAGGATATTTAACAATACAAAATTCACAATATAATACACCAATTGGAATTGGATTTTTACAAGCCGGACAAGAAATGGGATACGATATAATTGATTATAATGGTGATCAACAAACTGGATTTGGTTTCTATCAATTTAATATGAGAGATGGTACACGTTGTAGTACGGCAAAAGCATTTTTACGTCCAATACGTTTACGTAAAAATTTACATATTTCACTATTTAGTCATGCGACAAAAGTTATCATTAATCCCATAACAAAACAAACGGTTGGCATTGAATTCATACGTGACGCAAAACGTCAATTTGTTTATGCAAAAAATGAGGTTATTTTATCATCAGGTGCAATTGGTTCACCACATATTCTCCTCAATTCGGGCATTGGTCCAATTGAAAATTTAAATGAAATCGGTATTTCACCAATTATTCAAAATTTACCCGGTGTTGGTCAAAATTTACAAGATCACATAGCTGTTGGTGGTATTTCCTGGTTAATTAATGATCCGATAAGTTTAATAACAAATCGAATGGTAAATATTAATTCAGTATTAAAATATACACAAACACAAAATGGACCATTAACTTCAAGTATTGGCTTAGAAGTTGGTGCATTTTTAAATACAAAATATGCCAATCAATCGGATGATTGGCCTGATATAAATTTTTTAATGACAAGTGCATCATTTTTTGCCGACGAACAAGTTAATGTTGCACATTGTATAAAACCAACATATTATGCTGAAATTTTTGGTGATGTAATGAATAAAGATGCATTTAGTATATTACCAATGATATTGAGACCAAAGAGTAGGGGTGAATTAAAATTAAAATCAAATAATCCATTTGACTATCCGATCATTTATCATAATTATTTAACGCATCCAGATGATGTGGCTGTTTTGCGTGAAGGAACGAAATTAGCAATTGCAATTGGTGAAACACAGGCATTGAAACATTTTGGTGCCAAATTCCATGAGAAACCATCACCAAATTGTAAACATTTAAAATTATTTACCGATGATTATTGGGAATGTTTTATACGTCAATATACAATGACAATTTATCATCAATCGGGTACTGTTAAAATGGGTCCCGTATCAGATCGCATGGCCGTTGTTAATTCAAAATTACAAGTTTATGGTGTCAATGGTTTACGTGTTATTGATGCAAGTATTATGCCAACAATAACCAATGGTAATATACATGCACCAGTAATGATGATTGCTGAAAAAGGTGCCGATATGATTAAAGCACTATGGTTGAGACAGGATTAAAAATTTTAAAAAATAAAAAATACATTTTAATTATGGGTATTAGATAATAATTTTTATTTATAGAAAGTGATATTTAAATTATTTTTTTATAAAAATTTATAATAAAATTTTATGGACTGATTTGTGTTTAATTTCTCTCAGATTGCATTCTAAACAGGATCTTACACAACAAAAAAAAAAATAAATGTTAAAATATTATTAAATTATTTCAAAATTCATTATAGTCACTTAATTTGAAAATACAGACAATGATGATAATCATCAACTTATATAAGGTAGGAGGTAGGACAATAGAAGCAATAATCACTGAACATGTTAAATACAATGTTAAATAGGAAGCTTTTTATAAGTTGCAAACGAACAAATTTCAGCTACTACAAACAAAAACAACATTCGTGATAAGGGTGGAAAGGATATTTAAAATCCTACAAAATATGTAAATATTTTGGTAATAATCAAGCATTCTTTTAACGGGTTAAAATCACTACTAGCATCTAGGCAAATAGACCTTCATTGATATACACAAGCAATAATTCAATATTGCTAATAATGTGTGAGGGTGTGCATATTCTGTATAATGAACACTGAAAGTGAAAACTACTAAGTAATAGTAAGTATATATGCACTAAAAGATGAGGCTCACTAAGATCTCAAAAGCTAGACAATAAAACATATATAAATGATAAACGAATCTACATACTTTCTGACAGTCATTCGGACGCAGATATCATTAAATAGCATAAATAACTTCAATTCAAAATTTAGAGTTTCTTAGTTTAGCTGTTAACAATAAACTAGTAGTTATATGGGTGAAATTATATGAAAAAATTTGTTGGAATCTGACAAAGAAAAAAAACTAGTTGGAAACAGATTTCGCATCTAAAGATTCTCTCACAATTATGTTGATTTAATAGAAACTGCAGCCATCATACCCCCAACATTGTCATATATGTTTCAATAGAAATATTAATAACAAAATCTGACAGGTAAATAACCAGAAAATTACTAGAATACTGTTAAGTGTTAATAGAATAGAGTAGCTGCAGTTTTGTGGCAATCAAACGATCGATAATTAACAAGCATCAAAAATGCTTGATTTTCAGGTTAATGGTTACTGCGGTAACCATCGATACAACAAAGAGATTGACACATAAAATCACACACTTTGTGTGATGGTTCATAGACAACATAGACCTTTTGGAAAAATTCTTTCCTTTTTGGGCTGCGGAAAAACACTGTAGAATATTGGCAGTCAAACGCATCTTGACTTCCTTAAAATGAACACGGTGGTTATTATAAACGTGCTGAAATATATTTGTGTTTAATTTTCTCTTTGACCAATATTTCCACTTCGCTCTATTCTCTACCATTGGTACTAGATTCCATTATAGCGATACTTGGCGATGAGTTGTTCATTACCAAGAGGAATGTGTATTTTGTAATATCACCGAATGATGTATAGCCTATCTAATTCCATTTTCTTCAGTTGATGAAATTTGCTACGATCGCTACCTTTATTCAGCAAACCAAACATTTTCAATGGTTTACGTAAGACATTCAGCAGTCACCCTTTGTTAATGTCAATCAAATTATTTATTGTTTGTAAAAAAAAATGACGCAATGTCAAAATTCAAAATAAGTAGCAAACAAAATTGTATTATTATTTTGTCCATAAATTGTCATAAATTGAAAAAATTCTGAAGAGAATTTGCTTATCATTAACATTTAGAGGCTAATGTTTTAAAACAAATTTTAAATATATTCATTGTACAATTAATGGGGTCTCAATACTGGTATAAAGACAGACTCGCAGTATATTTTTAAGTATTAATAAATCATTTCCTTGCTAAAAATAAAAATTAATTTTTAATATTAAAATATGTGCTGAACATTGGATTAGTAATTTAGCCTGATTTTGCTTACTTGTGTACTTGGCACACTTTATTTAATTAAGTTAACTATTTAGGGATTTTCATTCTTAAATGTAGAATTTTACTTTATTTAGTTTTTAGCTCAATGTTTAATTTTAATTTAAGAGGATGGTAAAGCATTTTAAAATGACAAAAACAAAAAAGTTTAATTCTTTGTGACGAAGTTCTAAAATGATGACACCCAACCATCTTCAAATGTAAAGACCATTTGATAATTGTTAAGTAGATGTAGCTGTCGTCGCAAAGTACATGATGTACCTCATAAGGCTTTATAGACCAATTATAGAATTTTCGAAAATATTATATACAAATGGCCACAGTTAACCAAGTCACATATTCTGTAACCGTTAACATCGATTCATGCAACATTATTTTAAAAAATCATCTACACAGGAACCTGATTTCACTAAAATTGAAATGCATTTTCTGAAAGTGTATTTGCTATAGTGCTGGGATATTCTATTAGGTTTTAAATATTTTAAAATATGCACATTCCTTTATCATCCTCTTAAATGTGTACATAATAGTTTTGATTCATTTTTTTAAAAATATTTCTAATATTTACTAGACTTTTTAAGCAAATTTCAAATACAACAAACTATTGGAAACACACCAAAATCAACAGATTGGAAACGAAAAATATAAATAAAATTCATCTGAAAATTGGTAAATTAGCAAAACAATAAAATAAAATTTACTTCTCAAAATTGGCAGCACACAACATAAATTTGTAAAATTTTAAACATAAAATACTGCACAACACAAATACAAAAAAATTGACGCCTCAAAATTATGGCAGTACAAATTGAACATTTTGAACATAAACCACACTGCACCAACACTTTTATTTTTAACACAAAAAGGTGCAAGACAATTTCAGACAAATTTATAATTCACAGAACAGAACCACAGAAATCTGCATGTCAAGCAATGATAGATAATCGTTGTTGCTGGACAAAGGGTAAAGTTCTAGGTGGTTCTTCAGTTTTGAATACAATGCTATATATTCGTGGAAATAAACGAGATTATAATTTATGGGAATCATTTGGTAATACAGGATGGGGTTACGAAGATATATTACCATATTTTCGTAAATCACAAGATCAACGAAATCCTTATTTGGCGAAAAATAAACGACAACATGGAACTGGTATAATTTTTAAAAAAAAAAAAAAAATTACAGCTTTAAAATTTTTTGTAAATACCAATTTTTATAGGTGGCTATTTAACCGTTCAAGAAACACCATATATGTCACCGTTGGGTATTGCATTTCTACAGGCCGGACAAGAAATGGGCTACGATATTGTTGATGTTAATGGTGAACAACAAACTGGATTTGCATTTTATCAATTTACAATGAGACGTGGTACACGGTGTAGTACGGCAAAAGCATTTCTACGACCAATTAAATTACGTACAAATTTACATATTGCATTATTTTCACATGTTACAAAAATTTTAATTGATCCAAAAACAAAACGTACATTAGGTGTTGAATTCCATCGTAATGATAAAATACAAAGTGCGTATGCTAAACGTGAAGTTATATTATCGGCTGGTGCAATAAATTCACCACAACTATTAATGTTATCCGGTATTGGACGTCGTGAAGATTTAGAAAACGTCGGTATTTCAGTAGTACATGATTCACGCGGTGTTGGACAAAATTTACAAGATCACATTGCAATTGGTGGTATTGCATTTTTAGTTGATAATGAAGTTACGATAATAACGAGTAAATTATTTCACATAAATTCGGTTGTAAGATATACACAAACAGAAAATGGACCATTAACATCAAGTATTGGATTGGAGGCAACTTCATTTATAAATACAAAATATGCAAATCAATCTGATGATTGGCCAGATATGAATTTATTTTTTACAAGTGCATCAACAACTTCGGATCCACAAGTTAGAATTGCACATGGTTTAACCGATGAATTTTATAATGAATTATTTGACAATGTTAATGGTAAAGATGTATTTAGTGTATTCCCAATGATTTTACGACCAAAAAGTAGAGGTAATATAAAATTACAATCGAAAAATCCATTTCGTTATCCATTATTGTATCATAATTATTTAACACATCCGGATGATGTGGCAGTTTTGCGCGAAGGTATTAAGGCTGCAATTTCGGTGGCCGATACGATTGCAATGAAAAAATTTGGTGCACGTTTTAATAATAAATCGCCACCAAATTGTAAACACATGGAATTATTTAGTGATGAATATTGGGAATGTTTTATACGACAATATACGTTGACAATTTATCATTTGTCGTGCACAGCAAAAATGGGGCCATCAAATGATCCAATGGCTGTTGTAGATCCTCAATTACGAGTTTATGGTGTTAATGGTTTACGTGTTATTGATGCAAGTATAATGCCAACCATTACAAATGGTAATATAAATGCACCGGTTATGATGATTGCTGAAAAAGGTGCTGATATGATTAAAGAATTGTGGTTACAAGAGAACTATGGAACTGTGAAATTGCAGCATGTTGAACGATCAATTGATCAAAATTCTAGATCAGATAATTCTAGCATAATTTAATATAATACGATATTTTTTTTTAAAAAGCAATATGGACATTAATGTATTGTCTTCATTTTAGTTTTAAATTATCGATAGTAAATATTATTACGTAAAATATATTTTTATATTTAATTTGAAAAAAGGAAAATTGCTAATTTATGTATTTAAGACAACTTATCGATCAACTGTTTTGGACAATATTTCATTTCAGCTGAAACAACTGAATGATGTAATAAGCACACCTAATCTCTACTAACTTTCTACAAAATTCTATATGTGGTTACAAATATGTGTTAGAAATTTTTGCAAATAATTCAATAATTCTCTCAGCGATACCCTCGAAATAATATCTAAAATGTCTGGTTACATTAATTTGATTGCACCTAGAAATTATTGCAAATAATTCAATACTTCTCTCAGCGGTACCCTCGCAATAATATCTAAAATGTCTGGTTACATTAATTTGATTGCACCTTTCTGTACCTCAATGCAAGTATGACAATGATAATTGATCCTCATACAGTCATAGAAGTATTTAAAGTTGTAATGAAGAATAGCGTATATACGGGTGTTGAATTTCTCATGACTGCTTCATTATGGAGCCAATTAATATCACATAATGCTACATAACGCAGAAAATAAACACTAAATATTTAGCTGAGCAGAAGTAAAGGCAGCAACGGAACGTCATTGAAAAAAATAGTAAGCCTTCAAAGATGCTGTAAACTAGTTTCCATAATTTTATAGATTGTACCACGATCAATACAATCGAATGCCTGAGTGTCTGATGACGTGTGATCGAGGCTAAAATGATGGTGCTAATGTTGTGTTTGTCGACTGGTTGAAAAAACAATTTAACAACAAACTAGGTAGCTAGGGGGTTTATGTATTGTAATTATGATTGATCCTATATATTTCAGTTGGTAAAATCATAGTTACTTGAAACGGCAAATTAACATCGTAATGCCGCCCTATACGCCGTAGAGACGTAAATGTATAGATGATCAGACGATCAGATATATAAAAATTCAAGCGTAATACTTGGTTTTGCTTCAGGGTATATAAAATGCTTTTCTTTTTGCATCAAAGCAAAATAAGTGATCCATTCGAATAGATTTAAGACAAGCATGAACGTAAATTTCCAAGCAGCATAACTACATCGATAACGCATTCTATGATCGTAGTAGATATAGTAGAATATGTTTGGATATAACGAATTAGAAGGGATATTATTTAATGTCACGATAGAACGTTACGAACTATATGCATAAGTTTGTTTTCTAAATTTAATGTCAAGCGTGCAGAAACGTTAGAAAGGTTATGCAAGCATTTCAGTTTACCACTTATTTTGCTTTGGGGTATAAATAAAAAAAAATCCCTGAAGCAGCATAAGTGCCTCATTTTTACCGTGAGAAAACATAACTATTACCGTGTATCTGTTATTAACGCGTTATGCCTTGTCGATCTTAAGGTATTGTAATGCGGATTTACTTTCAACACGAAGAGCTGAATTCTTAAATTATCTTTTAACCGAAAATCGACCACTGTGTCTGAATTGAGAATTGAGTATAAATTAAAAAGACAATAACAATTTAAAAATTGCTTAATATTATTTAAACAGCTTATGCTTACCGCTTTCAACTAAATCTGTGAAAAATAATACTTCAAAAAATTTAAAATTTATAAAAAAGTATAAAGAAAATCATTTTAGACCTCAACCTCAGGATTCAGCATGCCAAGCAATGAAAGATAATCGTTGCTCATGGACGAGAGGAAAAGTTATAGGTGGTTCATCTGTACTGAACACAATGTTATATATACGAGGAAATAAACGAGATTATAATCTGTGGGAATCATTGGGAAATACAGGATGGGGTTACGAGAATATATTACCATATTTTCGGAAATCACAAGATCAACGAAATCCTTATTTGGCGAGAAATAAGCGGCAACATGGAACTGGTAAATTAACCGTTTTATTTAAAATTTTCAAAAAATATCACAAAATCAATGTAACAAATCAATAAATAAACTTTTATTTTAGGTGGTTATCTAACAGTTCAAGATGCACCATATATATCACCGTTAGGTGTTGCATTCCTACAGGCTGGCCAAGAAATGGGCTACGATATTGTTGATGTTAATGGAGAGCAGCAAACTGGATTCGCCTTTTATCAATTCACTATGCGACGTGGATCAAGATGTAGTAATGCTAAAGCATTTCTAAGACCAATTCGATTAAGACCAAATTTACATGTTGCATTATTTTCACATGCAACCAAAATTATAATTGATCCGGAAACAAAACGTGCATTAGGTGTTGAATTTCATCGGAATGGTAAACTACAAACTGCATATGCTAAACGTGAAGTTATATTATCGGCCGGTGCAATAAATTCACCACAACTTTTGATGTTATCCGGTGTTGGACGTCGTGAAGATTTAGAAAAAGTCGGTATTCCAGTTATACATGATTCACGTGGTGTTGGACAAAATTTACAAGATCACATTGCAATTGGTGGTATTGCATTTCGTATTGATCCAGAAATAAGTTTTCTATTTAATCGTGTTGTTAATATTAATTCAGCATTACGGTATGCACTTACCGAAAATGGACCATTATCATTAAGTGTTGGTTTAGAGGCAACCTCATATATAAATACAAAATATGCTAATCAATCTGATGATTGGCCAGATATGAATTTATTTTTTACCAGTGGTTCAACACCGTCTGATCCACAAATTAAAGTGGCACATGGTTTGTCAGATGAATTTTTCAATGAAGTCTTTTCCGGTTTGGAGAATAAAGATTTATTTGGTGTGTTCCCAATGAATTTACGACCAAAAAGTAGAGGTTATATGAAATTACAATCAAAAAATCCATTCCGATATCCATTAATGTATCATAATTATTTAACACATCCGGATGATGTGGCTGTTTTGCGTGAAGGTGTTAAAGCGGCTCTATCAATTGGTGAAACAAATGCAATGAAACAATTTGGTGCACGTTTCAATAGTAAACAACCACCAAAATGTAAACATTTAAAATTATTTACCGATGAATATTGGGAATGTTTTATACGACAATATACGTTGACAATTTATCATTTGTCATGTACGGCAAAAATGGGTGTAGCATCAGATCCAATGGCTGTTTTAGATCCACAATTGCGGGTTTATGGTATCAAAGGTTTACGTGTTATTGATGCCAGTATTATGCCAACAATACCAAATGGTAACATACATGCTGCTGTTAATATGATAGCTGAAAAGGGTGCTGATATGATAAAATTATTGTGGTTACAAGATTTACTACGTGTAAGACGTGATTTTAATAATGTTACTGATGTACCAGTTAGTTGATTTGTGGATTTATGTAAATTATTGTAATTGAATTAATATATTAAAAAAACAAAACAATTGAATTTAAATGAATATTATTCTGAAATTATCGTCTAATAAGAAGCTTTATTTTCCATGATCTGTAGTCAAAACTGCCACGGTCGGCCAAAGAAGATAAAATTAGATACACTATACATTGAGGCAACGTTATGAATTTGACTGGAGTCATGTTGTCTCGAGGTGGTCAGACATATTTCATTTTTCACTGACACACCACACTCACCATTCTAAATACTTGTCGAGAATTTTACCTGCATCATTCGACAATGTTCAGCATCATCATTTATTGTTAAATGACTTTTCAAATATTTGTTTACCATTGACCAAAATTCAGCACGTCATCAACCAAACAGTTTTCATTAATTTTGCAACTTAACAACTATATTTCACAAGTTAATATAGTTGTACCATCATTTATATGTTTGACTGTGCTAAATCAAGTATTTCGTCGTCAAATTCAAGATGTTTATTATATTGGTTAGACACATCTATCTTCGATAGCGTTTGAATAGATTCAATAACTGTCATAGAATATATTGGTATTTTTTCCACAAGCTTGGATACCACATTCATCATCATATCAGTACATTTGAGTATGCACTGGTCAGGCAGACTGCGATATTGGGCATACATCTTTCAATAATATTTTAAGCACATGTCATATTTACATTTTGCTGGTTGGAGGAGGTCTACAAAAATGTGTATGCATATATTCTACAATACATATAAAATTTTAAAGTCAATGATGATCTATTATTATTATTCTAGCAGTTTGATCCGCCCAAATCTATAGCAATTCACATATTCCTTAAATTATGTTTCTGAAACATTTAATATAAAGATGAAATTTCTACCAAAGATCTTTTCATTGTCTCTATGAGTTACTTAAGAGTCTTTGGACTGTCTAGATAGTCGTATTAAAGACTTTATTTATTAGACTGAAATATATTCAGTATCACCATAGGCAGAAAATATTTATTTTTAAACTATCTCATAGTCAGTAACTTCATTCGTCAAACCAGATAGACACAAAAAATAGACGTATGTTTCAAGATATTCATCTTAGTATAGTATTAGGAGACTGAGCATATTTTTAAAGATAACAAAAACGTATTTAGCCTGAATGTTCAAAAGATTCTGCATAGTACTTGGATAGTTCCTCAATATGGAAGTTATTCGGTTCTACATTTGAATAATTCAGTACAACAGTACATAAGTCTATGGCTACCTAATTTTTTCATAATATATTTTTCATCTGGTTGAATAACAAGAAATGTACCCATTTTTTTAACTCCGACTACATGTTAGAAGTTTACCTAAAATGTGAGGTAAAGTTGGATTAGTAACCCAGATTTGAGTTATTCACCATTTTCATTATGATTCTTATATTTTTACTATTATAGCCTATATTGTCTATAGAAGATGACATAAATTTTGACTAGTAAAGAACTGTACGAGATTGCTGTAGTTTTGTAACAAATAAAAAAACAACCATCAACAAAATGTAAAGCAGCAAATAATTTAAATATTTCTAAAAAAAAAAAAACAATTCAACACTTCATTTTTCGGTAAAAAGTTTTCACAAAAAAAGAAGTTTTTAGTATTCTACAAAAAAGAAAGCATATTAGCAAATACTGAAACCATAATTTACTTCAATTTACAAAACAGGCAAGTATAAGAAATTGCATTGTGGAGAATATGGAAAAAAAAAAGGTAAAAGTCACAGTACAACCTCCCATTTCTAATTTAAAATTAAACTAATTCCAGGGTTTACTGAAAACAATCATCTCAGATGTAATTGATTAGTTTAAATCCCATTATGGTTCTATCTGATTCATCTAAATATGAATTATCAAATTTTATTCCACATTATATTCAGTAGCATGTGTTCTGTTAAGTCGTCAATTTATAATAGTCTACAAATTTGAATTCATGATTTCGGTTGCTATTGATATGTTGGCAAGAAGATATGCTAGGAGAAGTATGTCAATGCAATTGGTATACCGCCATAAGAAATAGACAAATTGTGCTTTATCTGAAACGAAAGGAAAAGGCACAAATATATACAATGACTACGTTCTCATATATAGTGGAAAGGATAAGAACCAAACGGGTTAATTAGGATGTTGGTTTACTTTTGCATCATCGACTTGAACAGAACAATTATAATATAAAATACCGAAGTGATAGATTACTTACAGTATCTTTCAAATTCGGTAATAATTTAATGCATATAGCGCCTGTACTTATGTTATACGTCGGATGTAAATAAACAAGAGAAGAAACTGAGTCATTTTATGATGACTTGCAGCAGGAGTTAGATAGCTTCTCATCTAGCGACAAAATAATTATAATGGGTGATATGAATGCTAGGGTGGGAAATCAGTATTGAATAGTGTTAAACAAAGATTTAACGAAGAAACATTAAATGACTATGGAGAGATAATGATTGTTGTTTGTGCTAACAATGAATTTCGAATTAACAATACATTTTTCTCACATAAAGATCAGCATAAATACACTTAGCATAAAAACAGAGGTCAATTGTCAACTATTGACTACATTATAACAAACAGAAGTTTTCATCCCTCACAAATTTTAGATGTAACAGCTCTTTCTTCTAGTAGTGTATGTACCATATGTTGATTCTATGTAAGATCAGAATAATTGCAAAATTACTAAAACCTAAGGCTCGAAAATTTATTCAAAAAATTAATATTGAATCTATTATGAATTCAAGCATAAGGCAGCTATATAAGAACAGATTACAAGTTAACAGAAAATATTAATAACTCAACATATGAAGCGGTTGGACGAAGGCAAGTTAAAATCTATGCAAAACACAAGAATAAAACCATGGTTTACAGAAGCAGTGCAGATTTTGGTAACGGAAAAAACAGCAGGCGTACCTAATATACAGAAGCCGAAAAACCCCAGTAGAATACAGAGTATATAAACTCGTATGAAACAAAATTAATGCCAATTGAAAATCTTCCGGTATTGATGATATCTCAAACTAGTGTCTGAAATATGGTGGGGACAATCTACTTACCGAAATTGTTAAATCATTCAATAATTTACTTGAACATAAAGAGATAGACCACAGATTGGAGAACTAGTATAACAATACCAATATTTAAGAACGACAGTAAAATTGATCCGAGAAAATATCGTGATGTTATTTTATTAATTGCTGTTCAGAAACTCTAGAGTTTAATTGCATAGAAGAACCTGCGCGAGAAAAAATATGGTTTTGGTTTTGATCTTTATGGTTTTGGTAATTTTGCCATTGGAGATCAGGCATTGGATTCCATCCTGAGATTAGCTTTTATCAATTTTGAGTTGAACGGGTCTAGTGACGAGAGTATTCTATGCAATAGCAGAGAAGGGGATAGAGTGTGATGGGATGATGCGGAGTGAGGCGGCATGTTCTGTGTTTAAAGAATGTATATTAGGATATTAGGTTCACGATCTGTACTTAATATGCTTCAGATTAATCATACAATAAATCTCGTTAGATGATTAAAATCCTTATCATCCGAGTTACATCACTCATATGATTTTCCAATTGTTTGAATGAGTTTAAAATAACATTAACTTGGTATAAAACATAAAAAAAAACTCTTTGCTTTAATGTTTGTTCACATTTACTTAACATTAAAATGGCGAAATTCACGTTTAAAAATTTAAAATAAGATATTAATAATTGCTCGTGGAAAGTGTGTAAGTTAACGATTAGATAAGTCTTGGAAGCGTTAAATTTATACCAAACCATCTAAAAAATAAATAAAGAAAAATAACTAAAATGCATTTATTGTACAATTTAAAATTGCATTTGCTAATTACATAGTTACACAGTTACTAATTTGATACTTGATGCACATGAAAATCTTTTATATTGTAAATAATTTATTATTTTTCGTTTTTTTCGTGAACAGTGAAAGAAAACGGAGCGTATATTTCCCAGAAAAAGTATACAGAACTTTGAAACATTTTAAATTGGTGGTAAAAATCTAACTATTGAAAATTTTGTCAGAGAAAGTTTTAGTCATTATTTTCATCTTTTTTTTTACCATAATTAAACCACAACTAAAATATGTTGACATAGAATATGTTAATATTAATCAATTAATTAATTAATTAATTCCAACAAATAATTCAATAAATAAATTAACGGAAACATTTTTATTGCAAAAACGAGCGTCTAAAGAAGCGAATCAATGGCTTTTTATTTTACGTATAATATTATAAACAGAATTATTATACTTTTAGTAGCATAAAATTTAAATTAAAATTTAAAAAAGAATAAATACCAGCAAAAATGAATTTAATAAATGCATAAAAAAATCGAAAATTCAAAAATTCAAAAATTAAGTAGTTACTAAAAGAAATCATATAGGATGTTGTTCAGTAGTGCAAAAAAGATCAGTGTCATTATTATAGATCGTCAATTATAAAAAGTTATTAAGAAATTGTTACCGTATATGCCATCGAACTCGGACATATGGTAAAAACAGATTGACATTTCTCACACATGTATTCTATTAGAAATAATATATTTTTTTTACAATAATTTGGCACTAAATAATCAAATTTTAATAGTCATACTCAACCATTTTTACAAAATATTATTAAATTACTTGTAGCAGTTCACGAAAAAAGAATATGCAAATACATTACCACAGCGAGTGTGACAACCGGAATGGCCAAACAAAATCGCGGCTAATCAACGTATCTTTATGTTAAAATGGTGGCACACAATTACGAACAATGTAACCATATTGAGATGGCTATATTACTTTACTGAATTATGCTACACAATACATTCATGTGATGTACAGGTTAATATGATGATATTAAGACCACAATAAAAACCGATTCCTAATAACATCAAGGGTTATGGATATTCGATAATTAATTTTAAGTTAAAATTGATCTGAAAAATATGAGTTATTTACCATGCAGAACAGACATTCATATGGTGGTATCGATAAACAATTTTCGATAGCAGATCGTAATATTTACAGTCGTTAAAGTACATCAATTATATTGGTTAACAAGAGAAACGTATAATTGGTTGGCAATTATTGTTTAACGGATCACAACATAATATATAAATATTCATTAAAGAGAATTGCAAAATACTTGAAATCTCGTACCGAGAATTTTCGCTGAAATTAGTGAATGTTACTATCATAATTCAATGCAATCTCAAGTTATCGTGCACAATATACATGGGAGGTACTCCAAGGAGTAATCCGATTAATCTTTTACTCTCATTCATTCTTTCCATTATAATATCAGTTATATATGTAAAATTTTAAGTTTCATCTTCGAACTTAGTCTCACAAATTAGATAAAAGTAAGACGTGCAAAATTTTATAGCGATTGCTCAAAGCATTCTCTTATATTGTCTTTGATATTATACACCCAATTTTAATCTAAGGAGTAAAAAGTTTGTATGGGAGGTACTTAAAGGAGTACTTCAATTTTTCTCATTTTCGAACTTAGGTGCAGAAATCAGATAAAAGTGACACATTCATAATTTCAACGATAAGTTAATGCAATCTCAAGTTATAGTGCACAATATACATGGGAGGTACTCCAAGGAGTAATCCAATTAATCTTATACTTCCAAACATTCTTTCAATTATAATATCAGTTATATATGTAAAATTTAAAGTCTGTATGTATGATACAAACAATTTTAATCTAAAAAATAAAAAAATAAATAAAAAGTTTGTATGGGAGGTACTTGAAGGAGTACTCCAATTTTTCTCATATTCGAACTTAACCTCACAAATCAGATAAAAGTGACACGTGCAATATTTCATAGTGATATCTCGAAGCATTCTCAAATTATCGTGTGCACAGACGGACGGACGGACCGCCGGACGGACGGACCCACCGCCGGACGGCCGGACGCACGGACCCACCGCCGGACGGACGAACCCACCGCCGGTCGGATGAAGGGACCGCCGGACGGACATGTTCACATCAACTTTTTTTTCAATTATAAGCACTTCTGTGTAATTTTTTTTTTCTCAGATGTTCATTTCTTGGCGTTACACGAACGGAATCAAATACTTACTATAATTTAATGGCATATGAATGACAGACAGTCAGTAATAAGTATTTGAATAGCATTAAAATAACACAGGCTAGTTGTCTGGTGGACCATCCATCCCTGAATTAAAATATTAATGTTCGAATTTAATTAGAGTTACGAAAATAATTAACACATTGTTAATCTAATCGACTCAAATATTAAAAAGATGCAAATAATAAATTTCAAATGAATATTATATCATTGAAGATATTGGGCGAATTGGAGCTAAATGATATAGATAAAACAATTATACGGGTAACTGTCGACACCAAGCGCTATAAAGGTGGTCACATCAACTACAAAGAGCCAAAAACATATAAGAGAGTAAATTGGTCACGTTCTATAAGACTATAGTATCCTAAGATCAGCATGTAAAACAGTTTGTCTCTTCATTCAAATAATATATAGCATCTGAACACATATGATAATATTAAAAAGCGAGCACCTTAAAAGACTTTATAATTGGAGTAACCTCCATTAAGTGGTCAATATATATATGAAATGCTACGAATTTATTACAATGAGAAACATTAGAAAGAATTTTTTCAGCACTTGCAACTGAAAGAGGAAGCGAAGGGTTTCGCTACTGCAAAAAAATTGAACCAGCACTCCTTTTATACGAAGTATTTCCACTCTTGGACGTTCCCTGAAGAAAAAAAATATCAGCATACTTCTGGATATGTACCATTTTTTCTGTGATGCGGCAAGGGTACTACTAAAAATGGTCAGTTGGGGTAGTAGATTGTATGGATGGTATGGTTGATTGATGTACAGGTGCTGGTTTGCGAGGGCTATTTTTACGTTGTATAGAAAACACATAACAATTTACTTTCTAACAATAACTACTTTAATAATACAATATAAAAATTTCTAGATTTTTCTCTATTCACTTTGAATGCCTTTTTCATTTCTTTATTAGTTCCATAAATATTCAGAGTAGCCGTGCCTAAATTACGATGGCGATTAACATAATATTTAGTTTCGTATTGATTCTAAAAGAAAGTTGTTATATAAGTACGTTCATTTCTGTTTCATTATTTACTTTAATATTTACTTTAAAGGTTCATTAGTTAATAATCAATATTTATATAACAAATTTTATGCCTTTTATCACGTATGATAGCGGCCAACTTTAAATATTTACATATTCACTTTTTGTTTCTTCTCGCATACCATAAATATTTTGGTTTCGGTTATTATTGTAGTATTTTAATATTAAGCAAATATTTATGTAACGAATAATGTCTAGAATATTTTATTTATTTTTATTAGTCACAAATTTAATGTAATAATTTTGATATGATTAGATTTATGTCGGCAAGCGTCTCAGAAAAAAAAAAACACAACCATTTTTACATAACACGTCCCACAGAGTTCATTTCTTCGCAAAAATGGCATATATTATATAATCGCACATAGAGTGACGAAACCAATATATTAATCTGCAACTCAGATGTCTTGAGAGTTGCATGTTTAAATTTGTACCACGAAGAGGTCAGTTATAGCATCACTTTCATGGTTGGTTGGTTAGCAGTGACGGATCCGACTAAGCCTGCGAAGGATCCCAATTAGCACGTAGGTGCCGTTTTGATACCACACACTCGAGGAAACCAGATTGATTGTTGCAGATATGCACATTAAACCCATCTCGTGGCGTTTAGAAAAGCCACTAGATCTCTTGGCCTTATAGTTGCAATTTCCGATAGATTAGGTAGTATATGCCTACCCAGCAGTCTATATCTCTGCTAAGAAAGTGCTGGGCATTTGCATAGAAGGTGTTCTGTAGTTTCCCTTTCATCTACAACGCCGCAACTGCGACAAAAAGAATTGAAAGGGATACTCAATCTTGACGCATGTTCCCCGACCGGCCAATGTCTTGTGGGCACTGCCACGGACCTGGCCACATCCCAACGTGATAATCGTAGGTGTTCTTCCGTTTTACTCCGCCCAAACTCGGGCCAAGTAATCCTAGATAATCTGCATGTAGGCAGCCCTTACCTCCTACAACAGACATTGGCTAGTCTCATATAGTATAAGCAAGTTTGTTTGTTTAGTTCGCGGAGTGGCGGAGAAACTTGCTCCGCCAGTGATATATCAAGACCCAATCCCTGCCTGGCCAGTTCGTCGGGACTCTCATTACCTGCAATGTCCATGTGGAAGCATTTCTCGACCATTTTGATTTGCAGACCGACAAAATGGTGGCCACACTATCCGTGGCTATCGCCAAGGGAATCAAAGCAGAAATCAAGAATGCATGTGCCTTCTTGATATCTGCTTTCAGATAGCAAACATTTCCGCTTGGAATAGGTTTGAATTGTTTGGTAGCCTAAAGGATTCTGCCACGCTAAGAGTGTTTGCCCCAGCACCAGCCCTGGCATCCATCTTGGAACCGTCCGTGAAAATGATGGTATCGAAACCATCCAAGGGGGTTTCGTCCTTCCACTTCGCTCGTGTGGGATATTTGGTAGCGAATCTTTTGTTAGGCAACAACTTTGTACTACGACGAGGCACTTCCATAGTACCTTACTTCAAATATCCCACCCATTTTATGTTTTTCCTGTTGCCTACGTTCACGAAATCAAAAGTGCTTATATCAATACTTTAGCTTTGTCACGCAAAATATATTGTCCAAAAATAATCGAAGCTAATATGTCGTGAAACGAACTACCATCAGTTGTATAATCTTTAATTTGTTATACATTTTTTGAACGTTCGTCTTATATTCTCTAAAAAAAAAATATGAAAATTATATGAAATTATTCGCTTTCGTAAAAGCCCCAATACTCGTGGAAACCAAAAACAAAAACAAATTAAAATATGACTAAACTTAAGCAGTAAAATGACTAATGATAAACTAGCTGTACGATCTAGTTAACTACTTCTGAATCATATCATATAATGGTGAAGAATTATCGAAACACTTTTCCAAGATTTTGTTTTGATTTCAGAAATGGTTTTCACCTCCTAAATTCTATTAACGTAAAAAATTCACTTTTAATCGACAAGAAATAGAAAATTTATCTTCTTTCAATAGTCTGTCAAAACTTTACTATAATTGACTGATAGAAATGAAGTTTTTAATGGGCGCCTAAAAAAGTTGTCAAATGTCAAAAATTAATATATGTTGCGAATGGCGATTATCAAGAACTTATCACTCCATCCCCTTGTAATACTGGGAAAATATAAAACTATTTTAGGCCCTATGTACAAACTTCTAAGATACGACGGACGTTATTATATACAAAGTTCCAATTTTGGCAATTACAATTTTTTATATTTTTTATCATAAAAAGATGAAGATAGAATATTAAAGTTAGCACTTAAATATTTTGGTGAGTCGATGCCTTAGCATGAATGGAAATCTGTTCATATAATTTAGTTTATAGGTTAAAATGGACAACATTTTATTGAACAAATATTTTTACAAATATTTTTACTGAAAATCTGACTAGAGTCAGATTGTCAGTAAAAATCCGGCTATGTGACAATCTAGTTTTTCATGTATTAAAATATGAACTTTACAAGCAATTATCTGAACAACTGCATAATGCACTTATTATAGCTAATTATTTTCAATCAATTGCAATTATTATTTATCACAATAAATTACAATGTTTATAATAACATAAATAATACGCATAAATAGCAAACATCATATTAGATTTATGTGATAATATAACTCGTATATATAGTGGCTTAAAAGCTCGAATATGTACTTACTTAAGTACTCCCACGCATCAAATCACATAGTGTAGTAGAATTGATAAAATGTAAATCGATTATACAACATTGATATTTATTATTGGTAAATTATCATAAGCTGTAATAAATAAGCGGTGTAATCGATGACTTTCTATGGATTTTATGTTTTTCTATTTGTAGTTTTTCAGCATTGACATGAAAATATTACTATGGAGGCCATATTAATATTTCTGATAATGAAAGTCAATTGGCTCACTGTAATAGTGCAATGGATATGGTAAAGGTGGATAAGTAACTTTCATTTTCATACAAACAATTTATGGTATAATAACATTTTTACGAAAAAAAATAATAAATAATTAAAAATGATAAAAGTATCGAAGGTACTCACGTGTGAGATTCAAGAAATGTTCATCGTCAGTGTGGTAAAACCTTTGTATTTCATACAAAACATTGTAAAAAAAAATCATTTTCAGTATTATAATAATATTTAAATAAAATTATGCAATCAATGGATTATCATATATCTGTAAAAACCTAAAACGTCAGCACCTATAGTTATGATTATCCACAAACTTTGTTTACTACACAGCCCCTTCTTTTGCCAATTATCAACTCTCGTAGATACCACAAAAAACAAATAAAATACCAAATGCAGAATTTCAAAACGATTTTCCAACAGAAATTTTGCCATTAATGATCGAACTTTTGAAACTATATATGATACTGACCCCATTATATGTGAGCAGTTTCTTCACTTTTGAGATGTGGATGCTCAACGGCTACAATTTACGAACATCTACGTAAGATCGATTAGCTTACATTTCAAAAATTCGAAATTTCATTCATATTCAAATTTTAAAATGAAATAAATTGACACCATTTGGTTCAACTGCGGTTTGTTTTATATTTTAGTTTGTCACAACAAAAATTACTATTAATATCTACATGAGTTTTAAAATTAAGCAGAAATTTGATATTACCAGTCCTCAAAAATTTATTGACATTAATCTAGAATTGATATTTTTATTACGCTAGTTTATAGCTATTTGAAGCCATCAAAAGGCTAACAGTGGTCATATAATAAACCGTTAAAAAGACAGATCTGAAATAAATTTAAATAATAAAAATCATAAAAACAATCACAGTATAAAAGCAAGAAGTAAGCAATATGTTGTAAAGTGGGCTAACTTTTAAATAGTTTAAACTTTAAAAAGATCAAAATTTGTAACTTTAGGGTAACTATGAAAAATTTCGAAGATTTTATATTTTTAAAACATTAAATATAAAAACTAGAAAAAATGTTGCAAATTTTAGGAAAAAATTTGCGTATTTATAAGAAAAATTTACAATACTTTTTCCATAGTACAATGCACTAATTAAAATTTTGACGAAATGAATAATTCGTTTTAAAATTAGCAGGCTTATGCAAAATGTCGTAATTGCAGTCGAGCGGTACAATAAATACGGAAAAGCAAACATGGCCAGGGATATGCTGTTTATTAGAAGAATAGAATAGGCATAGTAATAAATGATATATTTCTTAAAAGTGTTGCTAAATCAATTCAGTATGAATTTTTGAAGGCGATCAATTAAAAGGATATGCCTATCAGGCCCAATATGTATGAATACGCGTACATTTAGACTAATTTTAAACATAAAAATACTAAAATAATGATACAATATTTCAAAACATTGTTTTTTTAAAAAAAACGTTTTTAAAAACTTTGAAATTTTAGATATTGCTAAAGCCAGCTATAATGATATGTTTTTTTAAAAAAATATTTTCATTTTCTAAATTAGTGTAACTTCTAAATAATCCCTCAACCCTTTAAATGAGTCTGATAGATGAACTGATATGAAATCAAACAGTTTATAACTTAAAAAAAAAAAAAAAATTGGCAGTCATTTCTTTGTGTTTTACCTGATATTTTTAAACGTTAATTGTTAGTTAATTATGAATTTGATTGTACATTATTCGCATATGAAGATTAAATGAGTGTTTACTTAACATTTGTCTAACGTCAAAATTACCTTGAGCACCTAAAATTATAAAATTAAAAAATAAAATAAAGTAGCGAATTTAAGGTATATACATACGGACAGATAGTGAGAAAGGGTCGGAGTGTAAAAAGTTCTGTAAAAAATAAAACTGGTTTACTTGCTGTTTATTGCTTTTTACGAGATTTTGTATAACTACTAAGTGTATTACATAATACGGTGGCGCAATCGGTAATGAATTCGATGAGATAACAAAAAGTTTCTAATTCACAAATTAAAGCCTCTTTTTCTATGAAATATTTGAATCTATTACATTAAAGAAGTTGTATTACAATAGAATTCAGTATTATTTAATTACGAATTTAGAAAAATAATGTAGTCAATGCTATTTTGTAGTAATCATGCAACTATTTACTTACTTTATAGATGTTAAATACAATTTAAATATATGCTCTTCGGTAATTTGATTATTCTTACCTATAAACAAAAATAAAATGGAAAGAATTAGAAACGCATAAAAATGTAAATAAATAATTATTAAAAATCGCATCCAATTGCGGATTATTATCAAATTTAAAGGATACAAATTGAAGACTATACAGAGTACAAAAAATTAAAACAACAAAATTTTACAGGATTTCGACAATTATATTTCAGATAGAAACATTTATTCTATAGACCAAATTTTGGACAGTATTTTGTAAGTTTTACCAATTTCACTTTTATGTTTGTCTGTTAGCGAAGTTAAGATATTTAAGGCAACTACATTGATCCCATCAGACACCACCATATGAAGCCAAGTAATAACTTTAAAAAAAAAAAAATGCCCTAAGCATTTTAAAATGTCTAAAGATACACCAACAATTTCGACTTGTAAATCAAGTTAATAAATAATTGCCCAATAAAACACACATATTGCACTGAGATCAGTATTGATGCGCTATCAAAATTTTGGGTGCTATATTATTGGCACCGATCGCCTTGCCCGTCTAATAAGGTGTTATAATATGGATTGAATTTTAACACGACATAACCCCAGAATTGTTTTCTTGTTCGGTCCACCATTTTAGTCAAAATTCAACCATGGGCATCTTACATTATTTCACCATAAATAGTAACATTAATGATTATAATGTTCGACTAAACCGTGTGCGTGGCGAATAGACTGATCGACTGACATCTTGAAGTTGCTCGCACCTCCTCAAGATACGATCACAGTTTATATGTCAATTGAATGAAGCTTTATCGTGGTTAGGTGTTAATGTCTTATTTGTAAACTTTATGAATAAACATATCACCCACAAACTTGGTAGTAGTGAATTTTTTTCACAGTATATTGGAAATTAATTTAGTTTTTCAATTGACATGTTGATATTTTATGTGTACTGTAAACGGCAAATTAACATTGTAATGGCGAAAGATGAACAATTGCGGCGAAAACGTTTAGATTATGATGATGATGAAGATGACTATACCGCGTCAGATAATGGCATTTAAAAAATATGCATTTGCACTGATTGTTGTCTAAATTAACCAAAACTAATTAAATTGTTAGTCTTCTCTGAATAAAAAACATTTAGTTATTTATTTGCTTTATTCGAGTATAGAAAATGAAAGTGAAACCATTATGTATATATGCCGCAGACAATTTTGACAAAAGTTGGTCTAAAGTCTCTCCTCTCTGTATGACACAAAATGCATCTCATAAAGAATATTATACCACTTATTTCGTCTTATTGTATATTGTACAATTTTACAACTTGAATTTTAAAATTCTTCCTCCTTAAACAATGTTAAATTCAAATACCATCTTATTGTGCATATTTGTAAATTACCTCTCTACATCTTCATAATACCACACACAACATTTTTAACAACATTCAATTAAAATTAACCATTTTCTTCAACAGGTTTTCACGATCGTTGATCCATAATATTCTTCAGAAGCATAAAATACCATGAGCCAAATGGTTGTGATCGTATAACATTTTTGTAATTGTGCATTCAATCAAATTAAATATTTTATGAAATTTTTAAATTTAATTTAAAAAGAAATTTTTTTTTAGAAAATATTACAAAAGTGTGATTATTGTTTTGGTTAGTTTTAAAAATTGACTCAAGATCCTTAGTGTATTTAATGGATTAATTAATGAACTCTCATGTAAGTATTAATTAGTATGGTAAGATTGGTTTTAAAAAAAGACTTTGAATTTAAGGCTTTTCAATTGATGCGATGTAGTCAAGTTCAAGGTGTTTGGTCCAATGATTTTGGACTCTGTGAGCTCGTATTTAAAATTCGTCGTAACTGAGTATTTTAAATTTTTCAAACAATTGAAACTAATCTGAAATTGAATTTAGATTCGACTTTAATGATAAACAAAAAAAATAGTGAATTCGCTTAAAAAAGAGTCGGTTAAATTGTCTGCTAAATTTAGCCGTGCTGAAGTTTAAAATTCAATAATGAAACGTTGAAATGGTTTATTTAAAAATAGCGGATTTAGTATATAAGCAAAATACTATATACTAACTCATTAATGTAATCTGAAATTTCAGTTTAGGTTTATGAGTTTATACATTTTTCAGTACTTATTTGCGTTACACAGTGACATATATGCTTAAAGCATAAGTGATGAGTAGAATGAAGCGACCGACTAACATATTTAGGTTGCTCAACCTATATTTACCTCATTGTTGTACCACTGGGTTCACGATCACATTATAGAACAGTTTAATTGGTTCTGATCATGGTTAAAATTAGTTGAATAAAAAGCTCACCAAAAAATTAGGTAGCGACAAATTTACACACCACTCTACCGAATTAATGTTTAATCGAAATGTTTCACTATATGTTGTGTTGACGTTTGATGTTATATGTGTATAGGCAACGGTAAATTAACATCTTAATGCCGCCCAATGTTAAGATGATGATGATAATGATGATGGTAAGACTTGTAATGTAATCAAGAAAGGACATTAGACTTTCGCAATATACGACAAATTTTTCTGAAGATATTCTCAATCGGTAGGTCAATACTGTTATTTATGCATTGTCGATATAGTTCAAACTATTAATTTGAGAATTTCTAGACATCAGTCGAGTATCATCAAAGTTACTCAATCCATCTTTATCACCACGAGGTGTCACCGATAACTCGATCATGAACAATGGCCGAAATGGTGATCGAGATGAATTGTTAAAATAAATATTTCAACAACGAACTAGGTAACCAGAAATTTAAGCAACACTCCAATTTTTATTTATAGTTAATTGAGTAGAATTTAAGATCAAGATGAATAACAGTCGTCATATAATATACTATCAGTTACTGAAAATTTGATATGTTTCAACCAGCATAAACTGGAAAATAATACATAAGGTTAATGTGAATGGTGTCTTGATCTATAGATACAAAATTATGTGAGTAGCAAACCTCAACTTAAGAAACTCGATAAAAATGAGGTTACTTAACCCACATCAAATAGATCCTCGACAAACTAAAGAATTTGTCCAATGTCGGCAGTGTTTATTTGAATGATCTTCATGTTGTAGATACTCAAGTTCATTTATAATCCATCTTATTAATATATTAATTGAAATCAATTAATAAGGTAATAAACTTTTAAATTTTGAAAACAACACCCATAAATTTTAGATGATTACACATTACAAAACCGAGTTTATTAACGTTACGACTAATAAACACAGTGAAATTTTTAAACTCTTGTATGGTAATAGTAAATAAATTACTCTTAAATAATATAGTCATAATAAGTGTTTAATAATAATAATAAGAAAGGAAGTGTTAAAATTTATTTATCAATTTATTAATTAAATTAATTTATACAAAAACGAGTAGATCTGCTTGTTACGTAAAGTATGTGCGAAAACTTTTAAAATAATTTAAGTGATTTTCGAAATAAATAACGTTACATCATGAGTAATTAATGAGTGTTTCATAAGTTTAAGTAATTTACGACGATCAACAATATTGTATGTTGTCAGCAGAGGGAACTGAAACAATCTGCGGTAGCAGTACCTTATTGATGTACCATGATCACATATTCAAAACCTTAAACGTTTAGTTGTATTTAACTTCTGTAATATTCACATCAAGAAAAAATTAAATGCACAAAAACCCTAGACCAAATTGTGACATTCCATACTTTTTTGATCATTGTATGCATTTTAAAATATTTTTTAAAAAATTTGCATAATTCAATTTTCGCAAGGAAAAAATTCTATGCGGTAAGTCAAGTGCAATTTTAATATTTTGGTTAAACATTTTCTGTATGCTATTGCAGAATGGTGTGGTTATTATTAAATGTTACTTTCACATTTTTTTTTCTCAGTAATATAAAAACTAAAACCGATGACCGTCATGTATTTTATGACGAAAAGAAAAATTAATTGCATAAATTAATAAAAACAGGGCAAAAACGAACTTCATTAATTTTAGACAATATTATTATTAGGCCCTGGGAACGAAATAAACTTCTCAGAAAAAAAAAAATACATAGAAGTGCTTATAATTGAAAAAAAAAAGTTGATTTAAGCATGTCCGTCCGTCCGTGCGCACGATAACTTGAGAATGCGTCGAGATATCGCTATTTTACACGTGTCACTGTTATCTGATTTTTAAGGCTAAGATCAAAGATGAGCAAAATTGGAGTACCTCCCATACAAACTTTTTACTCCTTATTTTATTTTTTATTTTTGAGATTAAAATTGTTTATATAATACATACAGACTTCAAATTTTACATATATAACTGATATTATA